>CABEEJ010007590.1:0-29502 GCA_901482245.1 Timema douglasi | reverse complement strand
TTGTTTCTTGCACGTGCAGTTAAAATAAAAGAAAAAGAAACATGGCCGTAGTATAGAAAAGATGAGTTTACATTATATTAACTGAATAGAAGAAATATTAATATATTTACTTTAAAATATGATCTCGAATATTAAAAAGACAGGAAAAATCGATATCATTACATGAGTGAGGTGCCATATAGTGGCACACCTTCCAATCAGACAACAAGGTGTGACGTAGACGGTACATACTCCCCCCTTTTAAAAAGAAATTTTTTCAATATACATACAAAACTAGAATATTACAAAACATACTTAAATCATAGAATACATAGAATTAAAACTTGGACTGACAGACTTGGACACAGAGAATATATCAGGTGACCACCGAATTACACAAATTTATAACCATAAATACATATGAAGACTTACAGACTAAACCTTAAATAACTAAATGCATCTCTAATACGTTTCATCTAAACTCGTCACCGGTTTGACGTAAAACAAAACTAGCCAAAACATGTCAAAATAACAAGTTATACCAACAAACGGTGGAAATCCTCTAGTCAAAGGAATCTCATACCCCTCTTTTCAATTCTACTAAGCCGTGGTACGGTTTCAATTTGCTTACGTGAGCCTTCCGAGTGAGCCGACCTGACTCCAGCTATCTAACTGGTGTCAAAAACCGTTCGATAATAGCAGGAGCGGACCACCTAAAGTCAAGTTTAGTGGTAACTCCTTCTCCAGCCTTGCTTATGTTATGCATCTTCCAAACTACCCGGTCTCCTAACTTATATGGGACTAGCTCCCTACCTTTGTTGTACCGTCGGGATAAAGTTTCATGAGACGTTCTAGAGCCTCAGCTCAATGCTGTACTGATGACTGGACGGGCTTCTACTCCCAGTCCTCCGAGAATATCTCCCACTGGAGATTAATGGGTTGTAATGGCTCATACCCAAGTAAGAGTTCGAATAGGGTTCTTCCATGGTCCGCATGCTCAGCTGTGTTAAATGCGAGTTGCAGCCATGCCAGGTTCGAATCCCTTTTTGTTATGATTCGCGTGATGATACGCAATAAACACTTTTTTCAGGTTCCTGTGGAACCTCTACACTTGTGATGAATTGTAGTAGTAAGGAGAAGTAGTAATACGTCGAATGCCCCTCGCAAAGCACATATCCTTAAAAGCCCCCGACCGGAACTCACTCCCGTTTTCGGATACTATAATGCAAAGAAGTACAAAATTTCGGAAGATGTTCTCATCCAGTAGTTTTACTGCTGCCTCCACCATCGCTCTTCTAGAGGGCATCATCCAAACGTACTTAGCAAATCCGTATATTGCTGTCAAAATATGTGTATATCCTACTTTCGACCGGGATAGTGATCCATAGAAATCGATAAACAATTTTTGTATTGTAAAGCTCGTGACTTTCAAGCACGACGCACCATACCTTGTCATTTGGGCTGTTTTAGCACGGGTACACGTCCCGCAACGCCTAACGCGTTCTCTTATATACTGGTTCATACGTTCCCAATAGAACATCTTTCTAACTTTCACAATTGTTTTTGCTATCGCTAAATGTCCTCCCAGGGGACATTCATGATAATACCTTATCACGACGTCAGTATGTATCTCCGGGACAGCGACCTGCCAACCCATATTCTATGAGGGTCTCGTCAACGGAAGTTTTTCCTGCATTTGGAATTTAGTCACTGGTTTTCCTTCAGAAAGATCCCTACAAACCTTTCCCAGAATAGGACCATTTTTATGAGCTAACCTAATAGACGAAAAGATCTCCGGCATTTGTCCCAATATCCCTAGTGGAACGTGACCTCGTGTTTCCTCTCTACTGGTGCCAATCTCATCTTTTTTCAAACATCCAAGACAGGCCATCTGCAACACATTTATTCTTTCCCGGGATATGGAATATTTTGAACATCAGGGATGCCAACCTTGCTATCCACCTCCCGATCTTTTCTATCTGTCTGGGGTGATTTAGTATCCAGGAAAGTGCTTGATTGTCGTAATGCAGTTCCAACTGGTTATGCTCCAGATACGCTCGGAATTTGTCAGTCCTGAACACCATGGCCAGATCTTCCAGTTCGTACGTAGGGCAATTCTTCTCGGGATTGTGTAGTATCCTAATAGCATAAGCTTCCGGCCGCACACCACCCGCTTCTATCTGGGCCAATACTGCTCCCAACCCAGTTGACAAGGCGTCCATCTGTAATATGAATTTCTGTTCGAAATCTACCATCTTTAGGACCGGTGGAGTTACAAGGTCCTCTAGGAGGCTATGGAAGGCTTCCTTGCTGGTTTCTGACCATCTGGGAGGGTTTCCCGTCTTCTTAAGCTCGTACAGTGCACCTGCTTTTGACGAGAGATTGGGGATAGACCATCCATAAAATCCTACCATTCCTAGAAACTGGGATAATTTGCGTCCCATTTTGGATAAAGGAAACTCTCTAATTGCTTTGGTCTTCTCTGGTTTAGTAGAAAACGGCGTGGATGAGATACGGTGTCCCAAAAAGTCAATTTATGACACCACAAAAAGATTTTTTTCAGGATTTACCGTTGACCTTGACCTTCGGAGCCTGGTGAGTATTTATTTCACGTGTTCCACGTGTTATTCCCTGTTTTTAGAATACACCACAATTTCATCCAAATAGTTGAACAAAAAACTTGCTGTATGACCCCGAAAATGGTGTTCAAGTGTCATATGAGTATTTGGGCCCCAGTGGCTAACCTAAACGGTAAGACGTTGAACTCATACAACCCAACCTACTAAATGAAGGCAGTCAACGGTCTGGTCTATTTGGACAGTGCTATCTGGTAATATGCTTTGTTAAGGTCGATAACTGTGTACACTGTGGCACCACCCAAGAACTGCAACGCCATCTCTATGGTAGGCATTGATGTCGCATCATATTTGATCTTCTGGTTCAATTTTCTATATTTTATAAACAACCACCCCTCTTTTTTTCTTTTGAAATCATAAAGCAAGGACAAAAGTAGGGACTGCTGGAGCGTCATATTATACCTTTCTGTTCAAAAGATTTTATATAATATTTTAATATCTGAAACTTAGGAGGTGCATAATAATAAGGTTTGGATCTCACCGGGGTCGGATCGTCTTGTTCAATCAAGTGTGTCATTACGTCAGTACACCCGACCTTACTTTTCACTACGTCAGGAAATTCTTCTATCAGATTCACCATATCCACCCTCGTTGAGTCACCCACCATTCTGACCAGCCTCTCTCCCAAGCTACCTATTGTCTCTAATGGTACCACAAATCCTTTCGCAAACGGGAACGTTACCTCCTCCTTGGGAAAATCCATCTTCAGTCCCAAATTCCCTTTGAATCTCTTCCCTAAGATGGCATCCGTGAGTAATGAGGGAGATATAAAAAATACCAGTCAAACCACGTAAATGGTCCTATCCTCAGCGGTACTTTGGCCTTTTCTTCGACCTTCAAAGGTTGTCCATTGGCTAATATACATGCTAAGGCACACATTTATACCCTTTGTACTAATCCGTTCTCTTGGAGTTTGCAGTGGAATTCTCCAGAAAGTACATTATCTCCCACCCCTGTATTTAAGAAAGCAACCGTAGATTTTTTTCTCATACTGATTCTCATCCCCCGTAATAGGTTATTTCCTTTCCTTCCGGGCTGACACTTTGCGCTCCTTGGTTCCCTGAATGCAAACAATCGTGGGACATTCCGTCCACCCTTGGCATCTTGGCTGCCCTTACCATAATAACAGTGATAAATCGACCCACACTGGTAGCATTTTCTAGGAAAACCAGCCGTGGACCCACCCCCGATTCTCTTCCTTGTTTGGCTTGTAGTACTTGGAGATCTCCTCTTACCTTCTGCACTAACCCCTTCCCAGGTGAGAGTCCCCTGCTGTGGGTGCTGTTTGAACCCTCCTGGTGGTGTCCACGGTCTAGCCGTCATAGTCACCCCGTTTTGTTTGGCGGGAAAAGTCTGTTTATGCTTATTTGTTCAGGGTGTATCGCCTTGTACTGGGAAATCTCTTTCTGAAAGAGTTCAAAACGTGTTGCCACCTCCTGCAATTATTTAATGGAGCCAATCCGTGACCGAATGATGTTTATTTTAATTTCTGGCCTTAGGTTGTTGTAAATTCTGTCTATGATCCGCGGTAATGAAAACTCCCCGTTGCGTCGTAATAGGGTCTGGATTTCCACTAGATAATTGGTCACACATTCTTGTAGTCGCTGTTGTCGTCCTCTGCTATCGTCTTCTAATGTCATCTGGTAATTTGAAGGTAAAAAAGTTCAACCTAAAGCTCCCTATGAAATTGTATCAGGTTTTCCAGGTGCTCATGTTGTTCCGGACCCAACTAAGTCCTCTCCCTGTTAATAGTTTCGGTAAGGCTTCCAACCCCTCTTTGTCCGTGGGTTGATAAAATTCTTTGAGTTCAATTACCCTTTCGATAATGTCGATCGGTTGTATCTGATCCGTAAACTTGACTTTCCAATCACGCACAAGATTGAGAACAAACACCAGCTGAATCCTTGCCTCAGTGGGTATCCTGTGTGTTAAACTGTCCTAAAATGGCTCGTCCCGACGTGTTTGGTCAATTTGTTCTGCTTCCGAACGAGTTGCATTGAGGGACGCTCCTTCTGTCAGCGAACTAGTTCCCTGATTGTCGGTCACCACCTCACCTTTCCTTGTGGTGTCCGTGTCCGGCCTAACGTGTCCGGCCGTCCCAAAGTTTCCCGTCCGAATAACTCCCGTATGTCTGAGTTCTTTACCTCTCCTTTTGGGCCCTTTATTAAGGATAGGAGACGTGTATGTGATTGAGAACTTGCTTCCAGGAGTGTTTTTCCTTTTTCCTCCAAATATGGGCCGTTTATTCGGGCACACTCTGCTCTGTCGAGAATATATTGACTCGTAGTTAACGATTTTTTTCCCTTGGGAACAACTAGGCTTCGGATTAACAATAGTTTCTTCTCTTAATCTTCCAAGCGTACGTAACAGTTGAGGGCCCTCCGTTGCAAATCCAGAAACCAATTCTATATTGATCAATACCACCCTTCGTCGTCCTCTCGGTTTTCTAAGTCCGACAACTGACATCTCATCTCCGCCACTGAGAGATCCAATCCCCACGCTTAATGATCAATTCTAAAAGTTATAGGGAAATACTAGGTGATAGAACTGAATTGTACAGAATTTCCGTGGAGTTTAGAGTGGAAATTCACACCACAGCGCTGTCTAAAGCGTCAGGCTGCGATGCATAACAGCTATTATGTTTATGACGGTAGGTACTTACGACAGGGAGTTAGAAACCCGATATTAGCTCCGTGTCATGATATTTTACCTGGATATCGGATTCCAGTAAGCTGCTCTCTTAGGCTCTTTCCTCACACAAATACGGATATGGGTTCACTTCCTTGTTCTTACACTCTTAAAGTAATTTTCATTGTTTCAAATTAAAAGTAATTATTTTGTTACCAAACCTATGTCAACCTATAATCATTTGAGCTGTAGACCCACAACTGACCAGAGAGGGTGGCATCCAGTGGACCAGGATTTTAACCCCCATTCAGTTTAGTATTTTGTGAGATTGCTGTCTTAGACCTGAAGTAGGTTCTCAATTTTCACTCCGGCGCAAGTGGGCATGCTGTATGAATGTCAGGATCATCTATTTCTAGTGGATAAACTTGTAAATATAAGTTAATTTCCAGTAATCTACGCTTTTTATACCGACCCTAAATTAAATAAACCAATAATTAACTTGCGACCCGCATCATTTGCCCTCGAGTTATATAGGGTCTCAGTTCACATCTGCTCTAGTATTGGGTAAGCATGGAAATAATTTTTAATGTAAGACCGGCACTTTAACTCAGTCGGTAGTGTGTTTGCCTACTAAGCAAGAGGTCCAGGGTTTAAGAAGGTTATACATTTTACTATTAAATAATGTTATTTCTGTGGCGTGGTTAACTAGCACCTAGTTTCATGTTGATTTAAACAGTCGAGGACGTGGAAGGTCGAGGTTCGAATCACATTTGTGAGAAATGGGGGCAGTTTTTCACTCTACTTCTACGCAAATGCGGGTTCAAACTTCCCAAATCCTGATCCAATAGTGTAATTAGTACTTATGCGCATAAACCGAACGAGTAGTAAGACGTGGTGCTAAAATGTGTCAAGTATCGTGTGATCTATATATAAATGTGCGCCAGATCACGTTTGAGTTTACATTTTAGAAACAATCTAATGGAAGGTCGGGGTTTGATCTCGTAGAAAGCTATTTTCGGGGTAAATTTTCATGAATCGTTTTCCCCTTCCAACTCTCTCTTACATTCTCTTACTAAATCGAGTTTATTCAGCCTTAAATCTTTCTTATGTTAAATATTAGACGTGTAGAGCGATGGGAGGCTGTGTGTGTATTGTAAACAGACATTATAGGTTGTAATAAATATTTAGATTAAGCTAAACAAATCCATGGCATAATATTCAATTTAAAAATAAATATTATAGATTCCATCATCAGCGCCGAGCGTATTTAGGGAAGTTTTTCTAATAGACTTTCCATTCTCTCTCCTTGAAAAATGTAGGTGCACTTTTTCTAATTTTGGCTTGCGATTAAAGTGTCTAATCTTTTTCTGTAAATGTTATTTATTTATTATGTCAACAAAAAATAGTTTCGAGCATTAAATGATATTTAAAATGGTATTTAATATTATTTATAAATTTTTGTAAAAGTTATAAATATTATTTCATCAAAATATAATCGTGAATATAAAATGTATTTGTTGTTTAAGTGACTTATTTGTTTTGTATAAATGCTATTCATTATGTTAAGAAAATATATTACGAGCATTAAATGATATTTAAAATTGTATTTAATATTACTTATGAATTTTGTAAAAAAACATATATTATTTCATCAAAATATAATTGCAGACATTAAATTTGTTTTTTTGTTAAAGTGGCTAGATTATTTTGTGTAAATAATATTTATTATGTCAACAAAATATAATTTTGAGCATTAAATAATATTTAAAATTGTATTTAATAAAACGGTTGTTTCTAAAATAATTTACCTAGGTGGCGTATTTGTCTGACGATTTTGTTTTGTGTAGAGCCAGACGGTCGAGAACGGAGAAGCTTAAGGTTAGAATCTAGGTCGGGTAAACTATGGGTGTTTTCCACTCTCCCTCTACGCAAATTATGGCTCACTTCCTCTAAATTCAAACCTCCCAATTATCAATCCGTTAGCGTAATTAGTACTTAATCGTCTACACTCGTACATTCTGACAGTATTTATCAAACAAAATAAATGTTGTTGGGCTTTTATCGGAAGGATGGCCCCACCAACTCTTGCTCGATATTAGTTTCCAGCTTGGTTCGCTAAAGTTTAAATTTTTAAAAATACGTGTTAATAATGGTAGATATTATAGCGCACTGTCATTTTTGCTATTCAAAATTAAATCCTTATATTATGTGTTTGTTAATGAGTGCAATCCGGAGAATAATTATTTAATATACAACCTAATCTATAAAGGAATAAGAAAATCACTGGGTACCACGTGTTATCTAAATAAATGATGACGGGAGGGCGTCGGGGTTTTGAATCCCCTTCGTGAGGGTGTACTGAGGCGGGTTTCCTCATTCATCCTCCACGGGTTGTGCCCCAGATGGGTGGTAAGAAGTGATTTTAAATACTGATAAGCTTAACTTCGAGGCTATTAGCAGGGAGCGAGGGGGGTATTGAATCCAGGTCAACCGTATCGCTTTTGGTTACCATCTTGGCCTTCACACAAGTGCAGGTACATTTTATATTTTCCTCAGCCCCGTTATTACTTATGAATTTATTTAGTTGTATATTATTTTGTCAAAATATAGTTGGGGACATTAAATTCAAGTTACTCAATTCAATATTACTTATGAATTAATGTAAGAGCTATATATTATTCCGACTAAATATAGATGAGAACATTACATGATATTAAAATATAACTTTTTTTTCTGTTGTTATAAGTGGCTCAAGGAATAAAACGGTTATTTCTTTTTTTAAACTTGGGTAGCAATCTACCGTCACAATTTATAAATAAAAGTCTTTGGGTTTTCTGGTGTGTGTGTGTGTGTGTGTGTGTGTGTGTGTGTGTGTGTATGTGTACTTACCACTTTACCTTAACCGAAATTTGGCTAATTTATAATCGCTATCAATACAGTGAAACTGTTTGTAGGGTTTTCCCGAAACAAATGCTGGTTCCTTTCTTTACACATATCAACCCAGCGCAAATGCTGGTACACATTTGGCTATTTGATTACTAAACTACCCATATGTTACCACATTTCAACCTGGCGCAAATAATGGTACATCCCGTTACAACTAATTTTATTTAAAACATTTTTCTGTTAGTATAATTGGCTCAAGAAATAAAACGGTACTTTTTTAATTTTATCCTTGGGTCGCAATCTACCATCACAATTTATAAATAAAAATGTATGTCTGTAGGTGTGTTTGTGTGTGTGTGTGTGAACTTGCCACCTTACCTTAACCCAAACTTAGTTAATTTATAATCGCTATCTAAACAAAGAAACTGTTTGTAAGGTTTTCCTAAACCTAATACTAGTACACATTCTACCTGGACGGAAAATCTATTCTACTAGCAAAACCCTTTTCTTTCACTCTTGCAAATGTGAGGTGCACTCGGAAGGAAGTATGACTGTTATAACAGACATTAGTGGTGCTAACGTTATCGAAGTTGCAATCCTTTTGGAACGCCGTCTAAATGTCAGCCTCATTTAATCCTGTCAGTGGGTGGGGGGAATCAAATCCCTACCGGGTAAACTGTTGGTATTTCTCCCACTATAACATTTTATTAATCATCCCTCCTGCACCATCATAATTAATACATAGACGTTTGACCCGAAAAGGGTACGTTTAACTCATCTAGCTATGACGGGAGAGGTCGTACCAAACAACCGATTTTATAGACTTTTGGGATGGGTGATAGTAGCCCCTAACTGAGGATTATAAATCACCGTAAGATTTCCAAGGCCCCTGATTGTGCATAATCAAAGCTGTGTCAATGCTCTCTAGTTGCATCATAACCGGGAAAAACCCATTACCACATAGGGGGTTGCGACATTGCGATGACGACATGGGAAAACCCCATTACCACATAGGGGTGTGGGGAGGGTTGTGACATCATTAAAAGTCGTGATCTATTCCTGTCTCTACTTGTCTCGTCGAGCCGCCATATTGGCGCCAGGTATGAGTCTTCAGTGTTGCGACAGTGCTATTATGTCATTGTAAAAACCCATTTCTGGGGGAGGGTTGCCAGGGTCAATGACCTCATGTACTATGTCACAGTTTCAAGGTTACGTTCTATTCCTATCTCGACTCGTCTTGTCAAGCCGCCAAACTAGTGCCAGTCATTAGAGAAAACCCATTGCCACATAGATGGGGAGGGTTGCAATATCATTCAAGGTCGTGAACTATTCCTGTATTGTCAAGCCGCCAAACTGGCGCCAGTAATCAGGGATAACCCATTGCCACATAGAAGACCAGAAATAAACCTTTGCGACATTGAGGGAAGACAATAGGTCGCTAACCCCATGTCTTCATGAAAATAGCCAATGGGGAAAGGGGGCCAAACTTGGTGGGTGAAGGGAAAAGAACTGTACTCAACAAGTGATATAAATAACAGCCAATCACAGCACTGTTCCCATACGTCACCCACATACAAACCGTGGAAAGTTGGTAAGGGGAAGGGGTAAGCCAATAACCAATCAGAGCAAGAAGGCGTGGTCACGTGACGTCCTCTAGGCCAATCAGAGTCGAGTACCAAGTGGGCCAGAACACTACTAATACAATATGATTAGTTCTAATTTATGTTAAGTGTAGTTATACATTAACTTAATTCAAGCAATCCAGTACTACAGCAAAGAATTTTCATCCATCACGCGAGTCTTTATTCTACTGTTTTTAGAAGGAAACTAAATGAGATGGTGAGTAGTCTTACTCCACGTCATAAATTTCAATAGGTGCCTTTCTATTTGTCGCCAAATAGTATAACTATCTCATGTGAGTCCACTGTTATATGTTTGTTTATACTTACAGAGGTATTATGACTAGATGGTTCTCTCATCCTGGTAGTCAGGAATCTATCAGCGGACACCAACACCAACCTTGGAGCATGCCCTACGTTAAGACAATGCAACAACTGGCTAAGTAATTCTCTATTAAGTCTTATAAACATAATTAAATCAATCCTAACATTTTAAACAAGATTAAAAGACAACTTACTGGAAAGGCTGGAGCATAGGCTGGGGGAGGGGGTGGGGNCAAAAGTTGACTTTTTTTAAATAATATTCAAGTTTTAAACAATATCACCCACCTTTTTTGTCGTAGTTAGCTAATGCGCTAGTTTTGTGTTGAATTAAACTGCTGAAGACTGGGAGATCGAGGTTCGAATCTCGCATGGGTGAACTGTGGTGGTTTTCCTTAAATGGTTTTCCACTCTCCCCCCGTGAAAATGCGGGTCACTTCCTCTATATTCAACCTTCCCAATTCCTAACCATTAGCGTAATTAGTACTTAAGCGTATAACCCAAACGGTTAATAAGACGTGGCGCTAAGTATTATTCAAACAATATCAAAATAAAGGTATGAGAAAAAATATAAAATTAGTTTCTCCCACCATTCTTATGTTAAAATACATTTTTACAATTATTTGGTCTTAATATAGGCCTATATAGGCCAGGCAACTACAGTAGCTCCATGGCTTATTTGGTGCTGACTGACAGCTCACAGCTGACAGCTAAAAGCTTTGAAAAGTTACCAGACCAAATTATGTATCACTACACTGAACCATATGATCTGCAAAAACATGTGTTTAGCAGCTGCCACTTCTGATGGTCAAAATCTAGGTATACCTAAATGTTGACTGTCAGAAAGAAGTCAGCTGTGAGCTGTCAGTCAGCACTAAAGAAGCCACGAGGCTACTGTAGCTGGGTATAGTAAGACGACATTTTGACCAAAGAGATAGGAAGAATTATTGAGTGGTCTTTGATATCAGGAAACAACAAAACTTTTCAAATTGAAACTATTTGAATCAAGTTCCAAATACACACGGCAAACTAGTCTGTAAAGCAAGAAGAACTAAAGGAAGGATCTAGAAGGAGGGGATAGGGGCGTTCTAGCTATTAACCCCGCACTTGAAGTTTGAGGAAATATAAACAGCGACAGTTAGAGAACAGTGAACGTGGAGATTAAGTGCATGCTATAAACCAGTGGACTCCACACTTTTTGAATCGCGGAGCACTTTTCAGTAAAGAAATTCGTCACAGAACACTTTCGTTGATCTGATGCCAAAGGCACGTATTTGCATATTTTTTTATTGTTTTTACCTAACTGCACTTTTAAAGTTGTTTGTTGAAATTTTATCCTATAGCAAAAGAACAAAAAATTTTCGAGCTCTAAACATATTAAATTTTGATCTAAATTTAATTTTTTCCCATTAAAATTCATTGAAAATTGGAATTTTAAATATAGTTTTCCCAAAACATCAATTGACATAAGGGCTACGATACTTTAACCTAATACCTACATAGGTACGTAGATGAATGACAGTAGTATTCTCGATGGAAAAGCATGTTAAACATAAAGTTTTACTTCATTGAAAATGTTACTTTCTCCACCGATTTCGAATGAATAGGGAACTTACTTAACTACATAAACAAAAAACAATAACAAAATTTTTTAAGTAAGGCAACACATTTTATAACAAATTCAAAGTAAGTATTATTAATCTACAATATTATTTTACCCACATAGATATATTTAAATTCATTTTCACCGCTACAGAATAGTGACTTGACATAAAAAAAGAACGATAAAGTATATACTGCGAGCTTATATTCTAACGATAGGGGTGGGATTGTTTTGATTTGTTTAATATGGCTATATCTGGTTGAATATGAAACAGCTGTAACCGAATATCTGGCTTTGCCTTGGGCCGCCGTTATCTGTATTTTGTTTTAGTAGCCACATAGCCAGAGAATCCTGATTCACATAAGTAAGTTGTTGCAAAGGGCAGAAGGATGAATTTCACTCTATCTGACAAAACTTCAAATTTTTCGACACAACCCAAAAGTTTTTTTTTTCTTTCGTGGAGTTCTTCCATAAAATAACAGTTGAAACTATAAATAACATTGAACTATAACCTGACTTGTTTCGACTATCGACTGAATACTGACTACACGTGCGAAGAAACTTGAGGTTTTAATATGCGATATAAACTTTTCAGAAAATTCTGGAAAGGTGTTGAAGCTAACAATCGTATCTGAAAGCGCGGTGAAGTTCTCACAGAGACGGTGTTGACTGGCACCTTCTAGTTTCTCTGTCTGGTTTAGCCGGGTGCAGTCTGTGTGCTTCACCAACGTTCTCGATGTTTTGCATGGTTCCAAGAAGGTATAGGTGGGCAAAGCTGACTAAGGTGATGCATAGAATGCACTTCAGCTTTATAATACTTGCTACCTACACTGTTTTACAGCACGCTGCAGGAGCTAAATAAGTTCTACCCAATACTATATGTACACATTTCATGGTCACACAAATTCACAATTTTGGATCTTGTCACATTTATTTAATTTATTTTTCTTTCCAATCTTTGGCGGAGCACTTCGAAATACTTCGTAGACCACCAATTGCTGCACGGAGCACACTTTGGGAACCACGGCTATAAATAATGAGAAGGGTAAATTAAAAGTTTTGATAGTTTAATCTACTGTATAGACTGGTGATAAATGATAAATGAAAAATGAAAAATGATAAATTTAGATTGATAATATATCAATATGAATTCCAATAGCCAAAC
The DNA here is from genome assembly GCA_901482245.1 of Timema douglasi. NCBI lineage: Eukaryota > Metazoa > Arthropoda > Insecta > Phasmatodea > Timematidae > Timema > Timema douglasi. The sequence goes on along the minus strand of CABEEJ010007590.1, from coordinate 16,665 downwards.
AAAACCATCTATTCTACATTCGTTTTCGGAAGAAAACACTTTTTTTAGCAAACACGAACATATTTTGCTGTGGTTACGATGAATAATTTTCACTATATTATTATTATTATTTTATTACTATTAATAGTATTAATCAAACGTGGCATATAAAGATAATATGACTTGACGTATGAATTTATGAAAATAGTTTTAGTAATTTTAGTAACCGTAAAAAGAAATGTTTCTTAATACTTGAATCTGACATGATACAGGGTCGTAGTAAGGGCTGGGCAACTACAGTAGCCAAATGGCTTCTTTGGTGCTGACCGACAGCTAACAGCTGACTTCTGACAGTCAACATTTAGGTATATGCCTAAGTTTTGACTGTCAGTAATGACAGCTGCTAAATACATGTTTTTCAGATCATATAGTTCGGCGTAGGGATACATAATTTGGTTTGGTAGCTTTTCAAAGCCGTCAGCTGTCAGTCAGCACCAAAGAAGTCGTAGGGTTATTGTACTGAGGGTACAAACAACCCCTGTACCCTCCCTTAGGCCCTTGAGGCCATTGGCTACCCTTTTAAACTTACAGTCGCTGTACATCATAGATATAACACTCGGTCATCAATATATTTAGTCATGTGGAAAATGCATCTCTCTAACGTGAATGATGTACAAATTTTGATTATGTAAACTTGGATGATCTTACCTTTTTTTCCCAACCACTAATTTTTAAACCTCCGGCTCTATTGGAGAGATACAAAATCAGCTCTAAAATCACCCAAACTAGATATATCTAAACTTAACACGTGCTCAACGAAAATTATCCTACTTTAAGGAAGAGGGTGATGTGTAAATTTCTAAACTGTGGAAAAATACATAGCATAAACAATGTTTAAATCTCTGCCTTGAGCTGCACTCTCCCAACAACTTTTATAGGCATTTATTGTTTATGATTTTCTTTGGCAGTTGTCTTCTTGCTATCTTATCACAATAAGATACTGTGTGTGTCCAAGTAACTGTGAAATTTGAAAACAATTACTCCTAATCAATTACTTAACAAAATTATAGTTTAGTACAAAACTTATTTAAGTAATATATGTTTTGTGTTGTATAAATAACAGATACAACTTCTCTCTTGTTTTCTCACAGCTGATTTCCCCTCGGTGAATATGAAGTGCCAGCTAAGAAGTGTTCAAACGTGTTTCACTACCGATGTGGGTTTGATATTTAAAACTGTGTTTTAAAATGCTTCGTTAGTAAAATAAATCTATTTGAATAAGTAATAAATAAACTAAATAAAATGTAGTGTTATTTATATCAACTTTATTCTAGTGTTATTGTTTTATTTGAAGGGCTAGTGTTGTTACAACAATGTAGTTGGTCTATACTTTGGTCATTACTTCATTTTAGATTTATATATCTTCCTAAATTCAATGTTTGAAATAAGTTGTTTAAGATCCACATTTTAATTAGATAATTTGTGATACACTCTAATGTACTAATACTTTCACATAAGTCACTAAATGTGCTTGGATTGAAATGTTGATTATAACTGTCAAGCTCAATATTTCTTTTAATAATTTACTTAATCAAACATTAAATGTAAGCACTATGTCCTGGGTAAAAATAATGGTGGTAGTTTCGTAAGTTGGATAAAGGGTACCAAGACACGGAAATCGAACCCGTGACTCTTGGTTTAGCACGGGCGATGAAGTAGTGATGACTAAACCAAGGGTTCCTGGTTTGATTCCCATGCCCAGGTGTAATTTTACATATCTACGAGTATGATATTGGAAACAACTACACACGTAGCTAATATTTTATTTCCTTCTTTTAAGCCTCGCTATTTGTGTGCAATTAATTGTGCGAGCATAAGCATACCTCCATAATGAAGGTAGCCCAGCCCGCCTAAGACATTACTTTAGTAATAGTAATAATAATGTTTGTTTTCAAATTAGACTATTCTATTGTAAGTTATCTTAAGGAAGTGGTTCAATAACAAGCAACGCTTATTGGGTTAATAAGGCTCTTGTCAAAAGTAAATAGCTCTAGCCTTCCTAGCATTTTACTTAATAATAGTGTTATGCCATTTAGCTCACAAACTGAGAAGCTAGGCATACAAACGAATGCAAATCTGACCACAAAAAATCAAATGACCAAAATATGTATAAAAAAATATGGCATCTTTACACCCCCTAGTGGCACCGTTTAGACATTGGGCAAGGAAATAGGGAGATACATACAAAGACATTCAAATTAAATTATTTTATTTAAAACAAAGTTTAAGATGACCATGTAAGTTTATGTACAAGCCATAGAATTATTTTCGTATATATAATAAAACATAGAACAAGCTGCATGCGTCCCTTTAATGGGACTACAGAGTGATAACTTTCAAAATAATGGTTAAATATCTAAGACAATCAGTTAGTAGTTTAGTAAAAATACAAGGCTCTTAAGGAGGTCCCAAGCTAATAGTTTCAAAAATAGGTCTAAATACCCTTAATGGACTAGTAGTAGAAATATATATTCAGTGTTAGCTATTTTGCTTTTTAAAGGTTAAGGAGATCTCCAAATAAATTTTGAAAGGTCATACATACGCAGATGGTACACTCAGGTGGTCGTTAAGTTTATTCAAAGTGGAAATTGAGTAGCATGCTCCCAATTAGGAATACCTTAATAATGCTAGTTATTTAAGAGGTATTAAAGCCCAAGCAGGACATACAAAAGTTGAAAAGCCAAGGAAACACATGGTGTTCAGCTCCCCCTTTAAAATAGTATCCACATTGAGGGCGCGAAGCTGTAGAAAGAAGAGCTCAGCTATCAGCAATAGCTCTGTAGGAGAAATCTCCACAGTCTAAGTCTTAATAGTGATCAATTCTCCTGTAATAATATTAATGGTAGAGCCATTTGATAATAAAAGTAATGTTCCATAAACCTCAACAGCCACTGAGAGCTACTTAAAGCCTTATGACATTAATGTCCATAAAATTAAATGCTAGAAAAAAAAATGGCTCTTAAGGACGCCAAACTGTGATTACCTTAAATTAACATTTATACACACCTCTGTACACATAATTAAGTAGAATTCTCTACACCAAAATAATACATGAAGCAATACCCTGGGTGAGTAAGCTTCTCCTAAACAAATAGTATCATTAATTTATTATATTAACATAGCTAAATATACAGGCTGTGAGCCTACCAATCAACAGAACAAAACTTAAATCATGCTTTTAAAGGTAGAGCTGATGTAAGCTATAGAATCTTTCTCAGAAAGATAGTTTATCAAATCCAAACGAATTATTTTTGTCTTGACGTTAAGACCATCCATATCATCCTCACGGACATCCATCAAATGTTTAGCAGCAGATCACTTTTATCAGCATTACCTATTCGGTCGTTGAGTGAATAATAAGTACTAATTTTTTGGGCTGAACAACCATATTGATGTTATCAAATATGAAAGAGGGGCGAGGAGGGGGAAATCTCTTCTCCCCTTGTGTTGTTGCCTTTTAGTTGATACTAGACCCTTCCCCCTCCCCACCCTCACCCCCCACATTATTATTTTCAACACACATATTGAAGAATCATCATAGACTCTACCATAAAATATGAGTGACTATCGACATTTTTATGAGAAATAAATTAAATTTTCAAAATAAAATATAGCCTGTGTTACTCGCTGATAATGTAGCTTTATATTGGTGAAAGAATTTTTAAAATCGGTCAACTAGTTTTTTAGTGTATCCATTACAAACAAAAAATCAAATCTTTCCTATTTATAATATTAGTGTAGAAGATGGAAGCGATCTCGTTGCGTTCACATCTCGTGGCCCTAGTAACTAACTGACTGGTGGATAGCTCAAAGCGCTTGGGCGCTAGATCTTCTCTTTCTTTCTCTCAGCCTACACCAAACTTGGAAGGTGTAGGGGCTCAATTGGATCGGCAAGTTGATCACGTCATCGACTGAGGAGTCGTAGTAAGTTGGAACATGTAACAAAACTGTAGTTCACATCAGCAAAGAACATGGTAAGTTGAAACATATTGTTGATTATGATTTTTTGATGGTTTGTAAGAAAGATATTTAGGAACAGTGAGGAAATGTATAACCTATTATTTTGAAGTGTTAAAGAATTTTAGCCTGTAAGAAAACCTACGCCACTCTCTTGACCCTCAAAAGGGCCCACGAAACTTTCTTCCTTTTACCCTCAAAGCTATACTTATCTAAAGTTTGATATCCCCATACTTCGACTACTGCGACTTTATTTTATAGCGACCTTACTGAAGAGCTTGCCCAAAGACTACAGTGACTACATAATGCACGCACTCGACTTATGTACAATCTAAAGTACCATGAGCTCATCTCTTAACTATTGTAACAAACTGAAGTGGTTACGATTAAATCAACGGCGGACACTTCACTCCCTCCGTTTTATTCTCGTACACAAAAAAATCACGAAATTCATCACCACAGTAATTATAAATAAATGTTATTCTACTAAAATATCAGCATAAGCTAAAAACTCCACCCTTATAAGCATCTCAATTAACAAATCTTTATCATATTTCCGTTAATCCCAGCTGTGGCATCGCGGGTGTCGGTCCCCCACAGTAGGGCACATGACTGGGTTCGCTGCCTTCAAATGTTCAGGCAACTGAGATATTATTTATAAGCCAATCAGGTGGTTATGCTTTTGTAAACATAATAAATAAAACTATTCACACACAAATATTGTAATAATTGTATAAATGAAGGGATGAATAAAGGAATGAATGGAGGTAATCTAACATTATTACATTTAAAATGTACCCACTTTAATTACTGTTGCTATTGTAGGCTGGTTTAGTTAATGTATTGGTTATGTGTAAGCTAAGGGAAAACTATCCTTAACTTCGCCCAAATATATAAAAATAAAGAAAATAAATAAATACGATAAATACATTTCTCAAAGTGCTGATAATGAAGGCTTACCAAATTGAGCCTATGACCCCCGGGAGCCTGGGAGAAAGGGAGGCGGACCAAAGTTATGTAGGAACAGTATTATTTTCAGTCAATTACATTTTACGAGTATAAATAGTTGACCAAAATTAATTGAATACAATAACTGTTGAATAAAAATTCATATAATTACATGTATAATTAGTAATGAATAGTTTTTTTTAACTATTTTTAACATTCTAAACCTTATACTTTTTTGAAAAAAATAACTGTTTAGATATGTTGATTGGTACAAGTTTCATTTTATATTTTACTTGTGTCTACCATAATCATCATTAACTATTTCCAGTCTGTGGCCGGGTCCATTTAGTAAAATTCCTTCATCTCCCTCTGTCCACCCATCTCTATTTCTCCTGCACTCTTTTCCACTCTCCTCCTCTCACTTGCACACTTGCTGCTATCTATTTCTCCTATCTCTTCCTTGGTCTCTCTTGCTGTCTCTTCCCTACATAATTCATATCTATGGATCTTCTAGAAATCCTCTCCCCTTCCATCTTCATTATGTGTCTATACCATCTCATCCTAACTTCCTCCACTATCTCATATACCTCCTGTACCCCAATTTTATACCTTATATCTTCATTCCTTAATCCTATCTCTTCTGATGACAACTAGCATGCTCCTCAAAAACTTCATTCCCATGGCCTCCACTTTCCTTGTTTCTCTTTCATCCAAGGTCCAAGTGTCAGCTGCATAGTTAACTATGGGTATTCATATTTCATATTATGATATATTTCTTTCTTTGGTATCCCCATACATATATTTACTTGTTTCTACCAAAAAAAGATATACTATCATAATATAAAATATGAATACTTCATGTTTATTCTATTGCAATTCAAATGTTTGTATGATTTGTCATCAACATTCTTTATTTAATTATTATTACAAAACTTCCTGTGATCCTGCAGATCACACTTTGAGAAACATTGTCTTAAGATCTATGCTCCAGTTTATTTTAGTACGTTTTAGTCTCATAATTTGCGTATAGTAATAAAAATAATTGGTTCTTAAAACCATATTAACAGAAGAAAGGGACACGAGGAGGTTAAAATTTAAGCGACATCAGCATTAGCAAAAACAAATTCATAAAATCACACCACATTAAACAAATCTATGTACTATTATATTTTTAGCAGCTCCTAGAAGAAAAATATTATAATTTAACATTTTGATGGATGTCGACTTTACATGACCCCCTGACACGAACATATGGCTTTTTGATATAACTAGCCTGTCTGTCTTTTTATTTAAAATACACATGGATGTGGTAGTTTAGTCCAAATGTTGTTACGAGTATAGCACACTTGTATAGAAATGACAGTTCTGGAACTTAACACAAATAAAACAATTCTCATTAACTCTCTTCTGTGGCTGAACGGTCTAAGGCATCACTCTCATCTTAGTCTGACCTGCTGATGACTGGGAGAATGGGGTTTGAATCCTGTTCGTGTCTACTGAGGGTGTTTATTTCCTTAAGGGTTTCCTACCCTCCTTCCACACAAATGCGAGTATATTACCTCTAAACTGCTTCCTTCCTCACTACTATCCCGTTACAGTAATGATCATACCTGTGTATAACGTGAACCGGTAGTTAGACGCGGCGATAAAGAGAAAGTAGCAAAGTCAACAAATACTACGGGAACGAACAGCTACTATGGAGACTCCTAGTAAAACTGAGATTAGTCAGGAAAACTTGTGATTAATTTGCTAACAAATACAACCGCATGCGCAAGGAAGATACTAATATTCTTGAATAGTCGAGAGTGTCCTCCAGGAAAATTACGGTCAATTACAAATTTAAAAACTAAAAAAAAGGGCTCATAGTTTTTAAAGGTTGTGCCATATGTTTCCTGGAAGGTGGGTGCCATATTTGGCTGGGAAACATTTTTCCAATAGTTCAAAAGTTAATTAGAATGGCATACAGAAATGCAGGTAAAAGTGGAAAATGCTGATACAATTCATCTAGACCCGACCTTCCACAGTCTTCATTAATATAAAATGCTATTTCCAGAACAGATATTAGCTAGCGAAACACGCGTTTTATTCAAAGTTTGTTTGTTTTTGTTTTTGCATGGCGTCTTGCTGCCTGTTTGGGTTGCTCGCGTATTTAAACTAATGGGACAGGAATTATGAAGGAATAATTTAATGATAATGTACCCAGACTTGCATGGGTGGAGAGTGAAAAACCACTCGGGAAGGTTTTTTTGGGGGGAACACAATACACTCAGCCAAGATTCAAACCCAAACCTGCAAGTTATAGGCACGTCCACATGCCCTTCGATACAGATCGTACACAATATTATAGATCAACATTTGTTTCTACCCGTTTATTTGGCCGCATTGTCTAAGGCACTATTATTGTAGTAGACTCGACTGCCGATAACAGAGAGATCCAGGTTCGAATCTAGATCGGGTGTAATAATGGTTTTTCAATCCTCCTTCATACAAATGCAGGTACACGTCCTGTAAATATAACCTTCCAAATCCCTTAATCCACTAGTCTAATTAGTACATAAACTTATAACACGATTGGGTTGTAAGACGCAGTGTAAGACATTTTTGTTTATTTTTACAAAAAGTTAGAACTGTGTCTTACTAACAGTTCGGGTTTTATGCATATGTATTATTTACTCTAACGCGCTAATGGTTGGGAAGGTTGAATTTAGGGGAAGTGTACCAGCAATTTTTGTTGGAAAGTGGAAAACCATTTAGTAGAACATATCCTCAGTACTCCTGACCGGAATTTAAACCCCGACCTCAAAGTCTATTGTGAGAGTGACGCCTTACACTCTTAGACCATTCTACCACCGAAAGGGGTATTTATCTAATACAAATAGCGTTTATATTACTACTAAATCATCATTACGGCTCCACACTTTGATGTAACTCATTAAAGTGTAAATTTAATTGATGTTCCATGGAGACCTCCCCGGTTCATATTGTTTGTCGTGTCTGTATTGTGCTCATTCTCAATTAGTTTAAGCATAGGTACAGTTCCCGCCCCGATAAAAGGATCCTTATTTAGATTACATCGTCGAATGATTATGGTCCCTTCCATAGGACCCTTGGATTCATGACCCCCTGACACGAACATATGGCTTTTTGATATAACTAGCCTGTCTGTCTTTTTATTTAAAATACACATGGATGTGGTAGTTTAGTCCAAATGTTGTTACGAGTATAGCACACTTGTATAGAAATGACAGTTCTGGAACTTAACACAAATAAAACAATTCTCATTAACTCTCTTCTGTGGCTGAACGGTCTAAGGCATCACTCTCATCTTAGTCTGACCTGCTGATGACTGGGAGAATGGGGTTTGAATCCTGTTCGTGTCTACTGAGGGTGTTTATTTCCTTAAGGGTTTCCTACCCTCCTTCCACACAAATGCGAGTATATTACCTCTAAACTGCTTCCTTCCTCACTACTATCCCGTTACAGTAATGATCATACCTGTGTATAACGTGAACCGGTAGTTAGACGCGGCGATAAAGAGAAAGTAGCAAAGTCAACAAATACTACGGGAACGAACAGCTACTATGGAGACTCCTAGTAAAACTGAGATTAGTCAGGAAAACTTGTGATTAATTTGCTAACAAATACAACCGCATGCGCAAGGAAGATACTAATATTCTTGAATAGTCGAGAGTGTCCTCCAGGAAAATTACGGTCAATTACAAATTTAAAAACTAAAAAAAAGGGCTCATAGTTTTTAAAGGTTGTGCCATATGTTTCCTGGAAGGTGGGTGCCATATTTGGCTGGGAAACATTTTTCCAATAGTTCAAAAGTTAATTAGAATGGCATACAGAAATGCAGGTAAAAGTGGAAAATGCTGATACAATTCATCTAGACCCGACCTTCCACAGTCTTCATTAATATAAAATGCTATTTCCAGAACAGATATTAGCTAGCGAAACACGCGTTTTATTCAAAGTTTGTTTGTTTTTGTTTTTGCATGGCGTCTTGCTGCCTGTTTGGGTTGCTCGCGTATTTAAACTAATGGGACAGGAATTATGAAGGAATAATTTAATGATAATGTACCCAGACTTGCATGGGTGGAGAGTGAAAAACCACTCGGGAAGGTTTTTTTGGGGGGAACACAATACACTCAGCCAAGATTCAAACCCAAACCTGCAAGTTATAGGCACGTCCACATGCCCTTCGATACAGATCGTACACAATATTATAGATCAACATTTGTTTCTACCCGTTTATTTGGCCGCATTGTCTAAGGCACTATTATTGTAGTAGACTCGACTGCCGATAACAGAGAGATCCAGGTTCGAATCTAGATCGGGTGTAATAATGGTTTTTCAATCCTCCTTCATACAAATGCAGGTACACGTCCTGTAAATATAACCTTCCAAATCCCTTAATCCACTAGTCTAATTAGTACATAAACTTATAACACGATTGGGTTGTAAGACGCAGTGTAAGACATTTTTGTTTATTTTTACAAAAAGTTAGAACTGTGTCTTACTAACAGTTCGGGTTTTATGCATATGTATTATTTACTCTAACGCGCTAATGGTTGGGAAGGTTGAATTTAGGGGAAGTGTACCAGCAATTTTTGTTGGAAAGTGGAAAACCATTTAGTAGAACATATCCTCAGTACTCCTGACCGGAATTTAAACCCCGACCTCAAAGTCTATTGTGAGAGTGACGCCTTACACTCTTAGACCATTCTACCACCGAAAGGGGTATTTATCTAATACAAATAGCGTTTATATTACTACTAAATCATCATTACGGCTCCACACTTTGATGTAACTCATTAAAGTGTAAATTTAATTGATGTTCCATGGAGACCTCCCCGGTTCATATTGTTTGTCGTGTCTGTATTGTGCTCATTCTCAATTAGTTTAAGCATAGGTACAGTTCCCGCCCCGATAAAAGGATCCTTATTTAGATTACATCGTCGAATGATTATGGTCCCTTCCATAGGACCCTTGGATACCCGACCCTCGCTTCGTCTCTTCCTGTGGAAAAAGTTGTTGGGAATATTATGAGAGACTAGCAGTAGATGGATTTTCTTTGTTTCTGTGGTTTTATACCTCTAAGCAAAGTTACGTCTTACCACATTGTACGTGCATTACAAAATAACATTTTTTTTAAACTTGAGTTTACCTTGTTACATAGTTTATGTTATTTCACATCTTCAAAAACATGTGTTTTCATCTTGGTGTAAAACATTATACTAATGTGTCTTATTATCCTCAATATAATGTATGTGAGAGATCCCATATACATTTAAAATCTACACTCATGACATACCATAATATCCTAAATATACAATGGGATTATAAATCTGCACTGGCTACAAATTGCCTTCAACCATGCTGAAAACATTAGTCACAAACATACGCCCGCAGAACTGTTACTGTGTCGTGCACTTTTAACACCCTGAATCCACCAGTAGTGTAAAAAGGAAGGCCAGAAGGAAGTTCTCTCCACATGTGGACTAACGTACTCAAACAGTTAAAACGGGCATGAGCAAGTGTTGGTAAACACCGCAACAAGGACATACATCCGATTCCTTATATGGTAGGTCGACATATTGTTCATAAAATCCAACAGATTATTGATAATGTCACAGGGATTGCTGAGATACTGAACTTTAGCTGATCAGAGCCAGTTGCTATTAACCTTCTGTGACTGTCACTTTTGCATTTTTGCAACAACTCTAATTTATTAATGATTTTTTTATATTTAAGGTAATTAGGTCAGATACTCTCCAAGTATTCCTGCTGCCATTTGCTGCTGTGATGTGTACTAAAATCAGATAAAGGTATTGAAATTACTCCTATATCGTCCGTCGTTAATACCATGATCTTCGCTTATTATTTAAAAAATAATGCTTTCTCTTCCATCATGTATAACACATCTCTTCAAACTTCTGAAATGTCATGGCAGTGTTCACATGATCGTAGTGCACAGGTATCGATTTGGTATCGTCCATCTTGAAAAGGATTAGAAGGTTAGCGTCATCTCTAAGAATCTCTTAGGGTATTCTGGAATATATCTGACAAAGACAGAAACAGTCTATATCTCTATGCATCTGTTGTGGTATTCTGTCGTACGTCTGACAAAGACAGAAACAGTCAATATCTCTATGCCTTTGTTCTGGAGTACGTCTGACAAAGACAGGAACAGCCAATATCTAAATGCATCTGTTAGGGTATTATGGATTACGTTTGACAAAGACAGGAACAGCCAATATCTAAATGCGTCTGTTAGGGTATTATGGATTACGTTTGACAAAGACAGGAACAGCCAATATCTAAATGCGTCTGTTAGGGTATTATGGATTACGTTCTGACAAAGACAGAAACAGTCAATATCTCTATGCCTTTGTTCTGGAGTACGTCTGACAAAGACAGGAACAGCCAATATCTAAATGCGTCTGTTAGGGTATTATGGATTACGTTTGACAAAGAAAGAAACAGCCTATATCTCTATGCCTGTCTATGCTGAAGTAGGCTTGTATGTTAAATAGACCAATGCAGGCAACATCGTCTAAAATGCTTTGCCTTGTTCATAGAAGAGATTTTTGCATTGTCAGCGTATGGGAAATACCCCATTCCATTCCCTAGTGCGAGGACTTAAGATAATCGTTGCTACATTGACTGGTACAATGACTTGGTGAAATAATGTATTGATATATAGATAATTGTATTGTAAAAGATAAAGAGTAAAATAGGTACTGCATTTGACAACTTTTTTAATAGCAATAAAGTTATTTTCAAAAATTCAAATGTCAGTAAACGAATTGAACCATACTTTTCTACCGGGTATACAAAGGAATTATTTAAACCAGATTTATAAAATGATTAGAATAACAAAAATAGATTTATTATAACAGAAATATAAAAGATGTGATTGATTACAATAGATATACAAAAACATAAGATATAAGTTCCAAATTAATACTGTCTTGTTGCAACACGGGCAAGATCAAATGCAGTAGGCTTGAAGAGCAATGTTCAGTAACAAAACTGCTGGACAGACGGTCAGGTGATTCTAAAAGAAAAATAGTGAGGTAATAACAAACAAAAGTTAACTGGAAATTATATACATATAGTACTGTTAACACATTTATAGTTTAAACTAGCTCACTTGATTGGGACAAAAGAAAATTCTTTAAGAGACATAGTTTAATGAATTGATATAGAAAGGTTATTTGATTACATTGGTAAATGGCTAACATACAGGTGTCTACACACAATAGTACTATGGCCGGTCCTTCCCCTATTGGTACTGCTAGAGCATTCAATAGTACATGTATTTACTGACGCACTCCCAGGCGTACAATACTAATATAATTCATACAAGACTAATACTTAGCCAATAGGTGCCAAAAACGGGCAAAGAGAAAAAAAGGTATATCTGCGTGGACCCCATATAGAAACAAGTGGAGTTCCGCGCTTTACGCACCCAAGCTAATACAACATGCGAAGCGTGGCAACAAGAATAATTCAATACATTGAACACATTGACCCAACTGGGTCCTAAAAAAAAGGATAGACAACTTGGATGTAGCCATAAAAACAAGTGTGTAATTCTAAGGACTCAAAAGTGAAATATCGTGCTCACTGAGAATAGCAACCATTTGGACTAAGTCCTCATTACATCTGGAGCTCAAGGCTTCTATATCGAGCTATATCATAAGGATATAGGAAAAACACGGCCGCTGGGACCAATATAACAAGTCTGAGGGACTTGAACAACACTAGAGTTACTGTGACAACATCAACAGAGTTGTGATAATACAAAACCAAAATCTAGTCATTCTGACTGAAACAAGAAGTCAAAATAATCGTAATAGTCGCCTCGACTATATTGTCTGAAATAAAAAATAAGTCAGATGGATTTATTAAATAGACCATTTCTAATCTTTTAACTAAACAATAAGTTAGATGGACGTCGCCTCTATACTTAAGAAATCGGAGAGGATATTCCTTGGTGGCACGGTGGTGAGAACCACGTCCAACACATCATGGCCACCGGTTACTTCGTGAAGAGGGATTTTCCTCGGTGGCGCTGCGATGAGTACCACGCCCAATACTGCATGGCCACCAGTCCCTTCGTGAAAAGAGGTTTTTCTCTGAGGCGCTGCGGTGAGTACCTGGCCCAATACTGCATGGCCACCGGTCCTTTAGTGAAGATATTTTTTTCCTTGGAGGCGCGGTGGTGAGCAACACGCCCAATATTCCAGGGCCACCGGTTCCTTCATGAAGCGAGTTTTTTCTTCGGAGGCGCAGCGGTGAGCAACACGCCCAATACTCCAAGGCCATCGGTTCCTTCGTGAAGAGAGGTTTACCTTAGTGGTGCGGCGGTAAGAACCACGCTCTATACTCCATGGCCACCGGTCCCTTCGTGGAGAGAAGTTCCTTCTTCAACGACGTGATGTGATAGAAACATATCTTGTAAATCTGAAGGTAACTATTTTATATCCTTTTTTGGACTAGAACGGAACAAAAAGAAATAGAGAATAGACGTGATAACACAGCTGATGATAGGAGCTTGTGGAGTGTGGAAAAGGGGAGGTTCGAAGACACGCCGCCACGACAGTGGCGCTAGAGGGTCGTGGGAGCGAACCTAAAATAGGTTTAGTTCTTTTCTACGACTGAAGGGGTAGAAAGTGGAAGTGTTAGCAAGCACTCTGTCACCATTCGTGTTCAATATTATGCTAGACGGCATGTTGGCGTTATCCGATCCCATCCAGCCCCGAAGAGTAAGTTTTGAAGCATATTATTCCTGAATGTATTAGCTTTAATTATCTTCTTTGGATTCCACTGTTGTAAGTTTAGTATTTTTAAGCAGATTTGTATTATTAAAATGACTTGTAGTATTTTCTATTGAGAGCACGTGGATCATATCCGAGTCCATCCAGTCGCTAACAGTAGGTTTTGAAGGATATTATTATTAAATATTTCAAATCTAATCCTGTTCTTTGGATTCTGCCAATATAATTATTATAACTTCGTATTTTTACGTAGCCTAATTGTGTAGGTGTCAACTTTACATGAGTGACACGCTGCAGAATATAAAATATGTTTTTAAATACATTAAGTTATGTATAAACACGCCATGAGGTAGGCTAGAATGCTTCTCATATGACAGGTGAGCATAGCGGGCTTGTATCGTAGTATAAGCTAGGCGTTCTCCACAGATGAAGCTCCCGCTCCGTTCAACCGGCTCTAATAATATTTTTCTATGAATTATAATAACAAAGGAAGTGCTTTAATTTCTGATTAACCCCCTGAATCGTCTGTCATCTGCGCTCCATTCTTCCTCCCTCCTTAAGTTTGATCATATCTTGAATGAGGAAAGATTTTCTCTCTTATTTCAGGAAAAGGTCGGATTAATGTTCAGTATATGTTTATAATGTGAACCATCGGATGTATATTTTTAAAGTCGAATGGCCCATCTGTTTAAGTATTTTACTATGGACAGTTGAAAAACTACGCAGCCTTACCACCATCGTACAACTGACGAACTAACATTTATTTTCCTAAGGCTATAATTGTTATAATATTGAATTATTTAGAATACGTTAATTCTTTTAAACTTTGTTGTTCCATTCACGTACGAGAAGATCTAAGATTTATACAGTAAATCATTAAGGCTGGATTTTTTTTTTCAAGTTTAACTTGTATCGAGTTTCTTGGAAATATATCTCTGATATTTTCACATAATATACATTTGTGAATTGTTTGCCCCGTTATGTTGTTTTTTCCTCATAATATTCCTAACAACGTTTTCCACAGCAAGAGACGAAGCGAGGGTCGGGGATCCAAGGGTCCTATGGAAGGGACCATAATCATTCGACGATGTAATCTAAATAAGGATCCTTTTATCGGGGCGGGAACTGTACCTATGCTTAAACTAATTGAGAATGAGCACAATACAGACACGACAAACAATATGAACCGGGGAGGTCTCCATGGAACATCAATTAAATTTACACTTTAATGAGTTACATCAAAGTGTGGAGCCGTAATGATGATTTAGTAGTAATATAAACGCTATTTGTATTAGATAAATACCCCTTTCGGTGGTAGAATGGTCTAAGAGTGTAAGGCGTCACTCTCACAATAGACTTTGAGGTCGGGGTTTAAATTCCGGTCAGGAGTACTGAGGATATGTTCTACTAAATGGTTTTCCACTTTCCAACAAAAATTGCTGGTACACTTCCCCTAAATTCAACCTTCCCAACCATTAGCGCGTTAGAGTAAATAATACATATGCATAAAACCCGAACTGTTAGTAAGACACAGTTCTAACTTTTTGTAAAAATAAACAAAAATGTCTTACACTGCGTCTTACAACCCAATCGTGTTATAAGTTTATGTACTAATTAGACTAGTGGATTAAGGGATTTGGAAGGTTATATTTACAGGACGTGTACCTGCATTTGTATGAAGGAGGATTGAAAAACCATTATTACACCCGATCTAGATTCGAACCTGGATCTCTCTGTTATCGGCAGTCGAGTCTACTACAATAATAGTGCCTTAGACAATGCGGCCAAATAAACGGGTAGAAACAAATGTTGATCTATAATATTGTGTACGATCTGTATCGAAGGGCATGTGGACGTGCCTATAACTTGCAGGTTTGGGTTTGAATCTTGGCTGAGTGTATTGTGTTCCCCCCAAAAAAACCTTCCCGAGTGGTTTTTCACTCTCCACCCATGCAAGTCTGGGTACATTATCATTAAATTATTCCTTCATAATTCCTGTCCCATTAGTTTAAATACGCGAGCAACCCAAACAGGCAGCAAGACGCCATGCAAAAACAAAAACAAACAAACTTTGAATAAAACGCGTGTTTCGCTAGCTAATATCTGTTCTGGAAATAGCATTTTATATTAATGAAGACTGTGGAAGGTCGGGTCTAGATGAATTGTATCAGCATTTTCCACTTTTACCTGCATTTCTGTATGCCATTCTAATTAACTTTTGAACTATTGGAAAAATGTTTCCCAGCCAAATATGGCACCCACCTTCCAGGAAACATATGGCACAACCTTTAAAAACTATGAGCCCTTTTTTTTAGTTTTTAAATTTGTAATTGACCGTAATTTTCCTGGAGGACACTCTCGACTATTCAAGAATATTAGTATCTTCCTTGCGCATGCGGTTGTATTTGTTAGCAAATTAATCACAAGTTTTCCTGACTAATCTCAGTTTTACTAGGAGTCTCCATAGTAGCTGTTCGTTCCCGTAGTATTTGTTGACTTTGCTACTTTCTCTTTATCGCCGCGTCTAACTACCGGTTCACGTTATACACAGGTATGATCATTACTGTAACGGGATAGTAGTGAGGAAGGAAGCAGTTTAGAGGTAATATACTCGCATTTGTGTGGAAGGAGGGTAGGAAACCCTTAAGGAAATAAACACCCTCAGTAGACACGAACAGGATTCAAACCCCATTCTCCCAGTCATCAGCAGGTCAGACTAAGATGAGAGTGATGCCTTAGACCGTTCAGCCACAGAAGAGAGTTAATGAGAATTGTTTTATTTGTGTTAAGTTCCAGAACTGTCATTTCTATACAAGTGTGCTATACTCGTAACAACATTTGGACTAAACTACCACATCCATGTGTATTTTAAATAAAAAGACAGACAGGCTAGTTATATCAAAAAGCCATATGTTCGTGTCAGGGGGTCATG
>CABEEJ010007589.1:7964-29507 GCA_901482245.1 Timema douglasi | reverse complement strand
GTGTTACTGGACACCTCTCAATGAGGCGATCAGTACACAAGGTAAAACTTTCCTGCCAGACAGGCTATAAGTTACTAAACTTTCTTTCATGGCAAGGTAAAACTTTCCTGCCAGACAGGCTATAGTTTGCCAACATCGCAAAAAACTGTGTCTTGTAAAAATTGACAAATTTCTCTTTCGGCTAAAGATGATTTTTATATGGATTCAATAATAAAATAACTTTAATAAAATGCGTTCTCACACGCTTGCTTTGTATGGTAAGGTATGAGAGATTTGACTTTTTTGTTCTATAGATTCAAATTTTTGCCATCCACTTTCCTGTTCAGCCTCTCATTCTTATCCTCAGTCAATTAACACCATTAAACCAACATGTTCACCCCAATCTGTCCATTAGTTTTTATTATTATTTCTTAATTTAATACCACCTCTTCCTTGCTAGTCCTCATTCGAGTTACAACAAAAGCAGACTGTCCCTTATATTAGGTATGTCTGTTCCCACTAACAATCCATCCATTTTTACAAACAGCATGGCTAAAGGTTTTCAAATATAAAATACTCTGAGTGTTCCAAATATTCCAAACAACATTTTGTAATATTCATGAATTACCATGTATCCAAATTTCCTAGTGAAAGAGCAAATTGAAACAAACATAGATTCATTAACATAAGCAGATTTTGGGGGTAATAAATAATCTCATGAAAATTGTCATAAATATTTAAATTAGTTGTATTTGGTGTTATAATTTATTTATTTTGTGAATTCAAAGAAATATAGGGGCTATAAAGTCATAAAAAATATAAGTACTGGCACACTAAGCAATTTAAATGAAAAGCACACAAACTAAATGTTTCTGTTTCTAATGTAGAAAATCATTTTCCTAATGTTAATCTGGAAAAAAGGTCCTATATATTGATATATAAAAAACAAAAAGAGACATGCTTTGTATAAAAAAAACTGTTTCTTTTACAGTATTATTTCTAAT
Organism: Timema douglasi; assembly: GCA_901482245.1. Taxonomy (NCBI): domain Eukaryota; kingdom Metazoa; phylum Arthropoda; class Insecta; order Phasmatodea; family Timematidae; genus Timema; species Timema douglasi. The sequence continues at coordinate 28,524 of CABEEJ010007589.1, read as the reverse complement.
TTATATGTTCAATGCACAAATGACAAGAGCCACATTAATCAAGCTTGTGAGACGCTGCTATGATAAAGTGTTTTGAAAAAAATAAAATAGTGGTGTGTGATGTTGAGAAAGGCTGGTTTGATTAAATTGTAGTAATTTTAATGATTTTAAAACTTCAATTATGGTCAGATTTGATTTGTAAGAAAAGAAACATTAAAATACTCACTGAAGAAATTTAAAAAAAAATTGTTTCAAATTAATTTTTATGTATTTATACTTTATAGCCTCTATTTTATTTTATAATTCTTTATCTTGCATTAGTGCTTATTCCAAAAATTGTTCTTTCTTAACTTGAAATACTTTCAGAACCATTGCCAACTAGAGGTGTGTCACTCTTTCAAAAGTGTTTGTCAAATACACCCTAATTTTGGTAGGTGGAACAGTATCTGGCTGTTACTAAAGTTACTAAAACCATTTTAATAAATTCATACTTAAAAGTCATGTTATCTGCAGTTGTCACATTTAATAGATATCAATACATAACAAATAATATAATAAAAAGTTGTCAATGTTGGGTGCAAAAAAAAATATGTATGAATTTTTTTAAACTGTTCTACCAACCAAACTCAGGGTAAAGGATAAGGGAAAAGTTGAAGGCTTAGGCCCAAACTAAAGATATATGTTATAACAATAAGTGCCTCTAAAAATATTTTTTTAGCATCACGCCTTACTACCCATTCTGGTTATAAGCTTATGTACTAATTAGGCTAAGAATGAGAATAGTTGACTTAGAGGAAGTGTATCCACATTTTCATGGAGATAGTGAGGAAACCATTTAGGAAAAACCACCCTCAGTACACCCAACCGGGATTGAACCACGATCTTTCCAAATTCGGCAGTCTTGTCTATTGAAAGAGTAGCACCTTAGACCATGTGGCCAATGAAGCATCTAGAAGCTAGTTAGGGGGTGTTATACAATAATAATATAATTTTAGAATTATCATGAGTTAGGAAAGGTTTGTCTATTTTTAAATAGCCCATGTTGAAACTGCTCCAATCACAAATCCTGTTTGCAGTACAAACATATTTTGGCAATAATCAAAGTTGATAAACATTATTTTTCAATACACACACAAACAGCACACACACAAACTTTTTTGTTTGAATTCCCTTACTGGATTTGAAACACTTTCAAAGTTTTGAAATTCCTCAACTTTGCCAAGTTTTTCAAATGAAGAGATAAGCATTTTCCCCATATTTTATATGCACAGTCATTGATATTATCCCTATTTTCTAATAAATTTATGAGGCAACAATTATTAAAGATAAGTATGTTGGTGCTATTCATGAAATCACATATTGGAGGTAAAGCTAATAACTTACACTGGTTTCACTTCATATTTCAAAATACAATTCAAAAATATCTGAAAATTTTAGTGATTTTTTAAAATTTCACTGACTTTTCCCTGCTCTACCAAACTCCCTGACTTTACTAGGTTTTCCCTAAATTTCAGATGTGTGTCTACCCTGCTTACCATGTTTTCCAGTCCTTTTTGGTTATTTTCTTTTTTGAAGCAAATTCTCTATTAAAAAATGGCCTGCACTTCATTATGCAAGAGCTCACTTTGTCTTTCATAATGCAGGTACTGCCAGGTTGAGCACTGTAAGAGAGGAACATCACATATTACATAATTATTGTAATCTTGAACATTGATGCCTCTGACATGGCAGGCCTTCTGAATAAGTGGCTGAAATAAAAACACTACTCTCTATAGTTCACCTCCCTCTCACTGGTGTAGTCAAACCATGTTCAGCATAAATATGCTGCCTACCGAGTTCTTGGCTTAGGGTACATGTTGTGAAGTTTTTTTTACACTGCGTCTTACTACCTGTTCAAGTTGTACACATATACGAGGGGGACCCAAAAGAAACCAGACTTTTAATCTAAAAAATCAATTTTTTAAGTTTTTTACTAAATTCTTTCAGTCTCCTTCAAAGTACTCTCCTTTGGATGTGATGCACTTGTCCAGTCTTTTTTCCCACTGTTTGAAGCACCTCTGGAACTCTTCAACTTTGATATTGTCCAGTTCCCTTTGAGGAACTATTTTTACAGCCTCCACATCATCAAAACGCTTCCCTTTTAGATTTTCTTTCATTCTCGGGAACAGAAAAAGGTCGCACGGGGCTAGGTCTGGCGAATACAGAGGGTGGGGAACGATAACCCACCCCTGAGAGCCCAAATAGCGATTCACAGACAAGGCTGTGTGTGCGGCGGTGTTGTCATGGTGAAAGAACCATTCACCTGATCGCCAGCATTCCGGGCGTTTCCTTCATGCATCCTCCCTCAAACATCTTAAAACTTCCAAAAAAAAGTGCTGACTAACAGTCTGACCTGGTGCACAATTCAACGAACATCGAAAAAATCTATGATCGTCTTAACATTCGACCTCACTTGTCTTGATTTCTTTGGTCGGGGGGAGTTGGGGGGTCTTTCACTGGCTAAACCCTTGCTTGGTTTTGGGGTCATACCCTTAACACCAACTCTCATCACCTGTAATGACATTGGTCAAAAAGTTTGGGTCACTTTCAATCTGATTTTTCAAGTCCTGGCTCAAATTAAGACGATTGGTTTTTGATCCTGTGTGAGCAGGCGAGGAACAAACTTAGCAGCAACACGTCTTATTTGCAAATCCTCTGTCAAAATCCGCTGGCACGAGATCCAACTCACTCCTTTCTGTTCTGAAATCTCGTCGATCGTGAAATGACAATCCTTGATTTTTTGGCAGATTTTTTCGTCGTTTCGAGATGAAGGGGACCCAGAACGAACATGATCTTCAACACTCATCTCGCCACGTTTAAGGCATCCAAACCACTTGAAAACTTGTGTGAGGCTCATAACATCTTTCTTGAAAGCTTGTTGAAGCATTTGGTAAGCTTCCGTTGCCGATTTTTCAAGCAGGAAGCAAAATTTCAAACACACTCTTTGTTCCTGTAAATCTACCATAACGATTTCGCAGGCAGCAAACAAGAACAGTTAAGAAAACAACACTACAATCAAACGTAACCTTCTACGCAGACGCTGCTTGGGCAACTGATTTGGGAAGGTCTCTAGTAGATCCACCTAGCGGGAGAACTCTCTACTACGCCTAGGAACAGCCATGCACTTTCAATCCTGTTTCTTTTGGGTCGCCCCTCGTATGATAATTACTACAATGGTGTAGGAATGAGGAAGGAAGCATTTTATATGTAACCTACCTGCATTTGCATTGAATGAGAGTGGGAAACCATTTAGGAAAAAAACATTCTCAGTAGACTGGGCCAGGATTCGAACCCTGATCTTCCTGTCATCAGAAGACCAGTCTAAGAAGAGTATGACACCATAAACCATTTGGCCACTGGAGCAGGTTGTTATGAAGTTAATTTAGTGAACATGATTTAGCACAGCTAGCGTACAGAATAAATAGACAAATTCTATACAAATTCTTCATTCAAAGATTTAAGGAATTTTGGTGTCCGTCCGTTTTATTTTATTAATAATATAATATTTAGCACCGCGTCTTACTACCCGTTTGGGTTATACGCTTTAAGTACTAATTACTCTAATGGATTAGGAATTGGGAAGGTTGAATTAGAGGAAGTGAACCCACATTTGCGTGGAGGGAGAGTGGAAAACCATTTAGGAAAAACCACCCCCGGTTCACCTGACCGAGATTCGAACCTCGATCTCCCCTTCCTCAGCAGTCGAGCTCAACACAAGCGCGTTAGGCAACTACGCCACCGAGGCGGGTTATTTTATTAAGCTTCTATCAAATTGTGTGCAGTGATAAACAAATATTCTTTAAAATAGCATTTACATTTAAATACATAAAGGCCAGTGGCGACTTCTGACCTCAGACTCCAGGCATGCGTTTGTGAGGGGCTAATGAAATGGGGGTCCGGAGGTTTCTCCCCAGAGAAGTTTTGAAATTTTATGCTGAAAAATGTGACATATGTATGTTTTGTAGTTAAATTTTGAAAATAACCACTTCGTAATTGCAAGGTTAGGAAGTTGGAAAAATCCTGTAATACGGAGACTTAAAAGTTTAATTAAGAGCCATATACTTTATCTTTCTAACACAATGCATTATACAACTCTAAATCTCAATAGAAATATCTCACTCATCTAAATAAAATAACTCTACCCACCATAAAGTTAAATTACAAATGGTTTGATGAACAAATTAATTTAATAACTAAAACAAAGGAAACACAATGCACACCATATTCACATAATAATTGTAAGTGCAGCAAGCCCAGACTGAATATGTTGTTAGCTGGTTGCTATGTGTGTGGGGCCAGCTGTAAGTGTGGGCTGGGGTAGAAGGGGAGGAAGGCTGGCCTGCCTAGTGCCCGGTAGCGTTCAGGCCACAGGTAACATACAGAGTCAGGCGCGATGCTACTGAATGCTCAGAAGCGAGGCTGAGGTAACATGCCCATCAAAGCAATAATATTACTAGTATTGTAAAAAATACTTTTTACTCGTGTCTTTAAGCATGAGGTGCATGGGGGATTCACCTACGAAAGGGTCAGGTTTCAAAACCGGTTGCAAAATGAAGGGGAATTACCGGCCAATTTTGCAGCTGAATTTAAAAAACTTATGCTTTATTGTAAATTTCCAAATGACTGGTTCAATGACGCCCTTTGTACTCAATTTGTGCACGGATTGCGTTCTCAAGATTTGAAGTTGAAACTAAGGGAGCTTCCCACAGTTAATTTTGGGTCTGCTGTTCAGTATGCTAGTTCTTACTTTAGTTTAAGTTTAGAGTTCAACAAGTTTCTTACTAAAAAGGGAATTAAACCTGTGTACTCACCCCCATATCATCCTGCTTCTTTCTAATGGGTTAGCTGAGAGAGCAGTTCAAACTACAAACATGGCTGTCCAAAAAGCTGATAGAAGACAATTTAAAAAGTGGGCCTAGGATAACGCAACACAAGTTGGATGCACTGTAACACTCCATACAACTAGAGGACGAACACCATCTCAACTCCTCCTCGGTTACTAACCCCCCACAACATTATCATTGTTAAAACCTCATCTGACAGAGGAATGTAATAGGCCTCTTTTCTTTACCCGCATCTTTCTAAGGTGTCACCGTCATAATAAACGGAAGTGTCGGTAACAGTGAGATCGGGGTTCAAATGCCGGTTGGGTGCATTGTGTATTAAGAAGTTTTTTCCTATTTGCCCTCCATGCAAATGCGGGTATCGGGAATAGTGTACAAAAACGAGTAACTTACATATAAAACACTTTTTATACATAATAGCAAATTATTAGAAATTTAACACTACCGCTATCATTATGCTCTCAAATGATTAAAAGTTATAATTCAATTTATTTTAAATTTGATTTTTACAACATTTGGACAACTCACCAAATTCTAAAACCAGACACAAACATAGTAGATGAACATGTGGTTTGACTCCCTAATCCTTACAAATGTCATTTTTTACTAACATTTTATTGTTTATTTGATCACTCATGTTTGAAATTTTAATTTATTTATGCATAAAATATTAGAAAGGTTAAGCTAAGCTATTGCTAAATACTGTAGTAATAAATACATTAATTATGGAGGGTTAGAAAGGTTAGGTTAGGTAAGTTATTAGTCTGTAGGGCCTACTGTACTGGAATAATACATATTTACTGAGATAATATTAATTAAAGATTTTAGTTTAATATTTGAGTTACGGTGTGTGTTTCCGGTAAGCTTTAAGCCATTTTTACAGTTTAGTTTAAATGGAGGAGTGTGATAGTCCGGTTGGTGTAAAATCATTAGAAAATATAAAGAACTATTTAGTTTAGAATGAAGGAAAGTTGTTATCCTTTGCAATGAGCTAAATTAGTTGCATAAAAAAGCCAAATGTGGTAATTGTAGATACTTTTTAAGTTTGCAGAAAAGTTTCTAGACAATTTTTATAGTCATGAGGTTTCTGGACACTTTTTAGGTGTACATAAATTTTTAAAGTTTAAGGAGTGGAGTTTCTGTTTAAAGGCACTTTTTTTAAGTTTCACTTACATGTTTTCATACTAAGTTATCATGGTTTTAAGGTTTTAACATTTTAAGGTGTGATGTTAATACATTGTAAAATAATCCTGGCTCTTCAGTTGTGCAATTTTAAAAATATGTCCAAGAAGTACCTGGTGAGATTGGTTTAAAACTACTTTTTATAAAAATGATTTCAATAATTATGATTGTAGTTCTAATCGATTCCCTGTATCTTTGCAAGTGTAATAGTAGTATGGTATTAAATTAAAAGCTTTTTGTCATTTTATAAAGAAAAAAAGTGTCATGTACTGGTTTTTGCGCACCCTCCCCATGGGCACATTTCCTTTGAATTTAAGCTCTTTTCTTTCTTACCCTATTTAGATAGGTCTAAATATGCGGTTATCCCAAACTGGTAGTAAGACGCGATGCCACAAACTACTTACCTTCCGAAACTAAACACTATGCACAAATTAAAAAGAGAATAGTTCTTGCTCTTAAAATTATCAATTTTAATTAATATATTTTTTAATGATTTTTAGTGATTTAACTTATAGGTTATTTAATATAGTTTATGTTATTAGTGTAAAAAGAATGGCTTTATCTAAATAGAGCTAGTTACCGGTAATCTTAGCTTTGACAACACAGTCTACTGTTAATGTAATGCAAATCTTTGCGCAAAACCTTTGTCAGTTCACATCAATTAATTTGTCCCAAGTATGAAGTTTATTAGGTGTGGAAATTGAGAGAATTCAGCATAAATGATACCATACCATGGTTAATAGCGTATCAGATAACATAAGAGTTATTTACTAGTAGACATGAGTTTGTGAACATTCAACTTTAATAAAATGACACTAGACGTTTTAACAAGCTTTTCCTTCGAATCCTTACACAATAACCTATTTAAATAAGTAATGAGTTAGAAACAATAAAATCTAATTAAGAAGAATTAAGTAAACTTTACATAAAGTTAATGACAAGAACCATAAAGGCATTGAATTAATATCGGTTTTATGTAATTTCATGTTAAAAGTGTATACCTACCAACAACTAAATTCCCTTTGACAAAACGAAATAGACTATATTTAATCTTGAGCAGAGATGAATTAAAATAGGTAGTATGTAGTCAAGGTTAGTAAAAAGAAGGTTGCCTGAATTAAACGTGCGCTAGGAAGAAAGGAACGTAGGTGGAGGCCCTTCAGTCGTATGAAAGCTATGTCGGCCCTAGAGAATAAACACTTTTTTTTATTAAACAGAATTAGTTTTTAAAATAGTGACCCTATAATTAGGCGTTTGCAACATAGAAGGCATTTATTTTCTGTGCTTATTTTTAGTAATTTCCAGTTGCTATTATACTGTTAAATACTCGCCACTATTTTACCGTTAACACTTCCTATCCTGTCGTACAAACCGCAAAATACCTCCTAAGTCACACCTCTCACAGACCATCATACCATTTCATAGCCAAAACAATGTTACCAACTACACCACTGTACTATCCCACATCTCCCCTCCCCCCAATAATTTCACAACTCTTTGATAAGTTTCTTCACCAGCTTAATTTCCCGTTGAGGGCGCGAAGCTGGTGGAGTTGAAACGCGCACATCCAAGCTGTGCTCTCTTCCAAGGGGACTCATATTAAAAGTGTCCTCATTAGTTAGGTCAACAGCTGCAGGGGCTTGGGGTTCTTGCTTCAGATCCAGATCACTCGGCGTGTCCTCAGGAAAGGGTTCAACATTATTTGGGCATTGGGCTGTAAGCGGTGGTGTCTTTGTTCTTCAGCTTTCTAGATCGGTCCTCATGTAGAATCCAGGTCATATCCAGGTGTAGAACATAAACCTGGATAATTCGTGGTCCAAGTATTTACTTCAACATTGCACTGACTCACTTGTATTCATTTCTCTTATAGTTCTTCACTCAGACATGGTCACCCACAGAATAACGACTAGTCTTTATTTTGAGCTTACTGCACTCTACTTGATGTTGGAGGGGGGCGAAGCAGGTCCAGACGATTCCTCAACTGCCTTTCCATCAAACTAGATCTGGTGAAATCCCGGTTGTTGCATGAGGATCATTTTTATAATCGAGTAGGAACCTTTGAAAGGCTGCGTCAAGTTGGGATGGAGAAACCTCCTCCAGGGCTGTCTGGAGACAGCACTTTACTGTCTGTACCGTATTATCTGCGGCACCATTTGTTTTGGGCCAAAATGGAGCTCCATACTTCCGGTGGACTTCATTTTTCCATAGTAATGTTTGGAATTCCTCACTTTAAGAGGATGAATATTTGTTCGAGACAAGGTATACAGGTAGGCTGAATCGGGCAAAAACCTGCCGCAAAAACTGGATGGTGGTGGCTGCTGACATGGAAAATGTTGAGAACACTTCTGGCCACTTAGAATGAGCGTCTATGATGACCAGATAATATTTACCCAAAAAAGATCCTAGTTAATCAATGTACAGGCGTTCACATGGTCTTGTTTGCCATTCCCGCGGTATCAATTCAGTCTTTGGTGGATTATACTTGGTTTCATCGCAGGCTGGACGTAATCTCACTAGTTCAGAAATAACCTCATATAGTTTCAGCCCCCAAATGTATGATCGTGCTAAAGGCTTGGCCATGATGATGTCCAGATGAGTTGCATGTAGTTCTTGTATTACGACGGCTCTTAGGGCTAAAGGTACCACAATCCAATACCCCCTAAGCAACACATATCTTTCAATACGGAGTTCATTCTTGCACCGTAAGTAGGGTTGCAAATTAGTCTCAACTGCTTGTGGCTACCCGTACTTTAAATAATTGATGGTTTTCATAATTATGTGCTCTTTCTTTGTGGCTGTTAATAACTGCTTATAGTCAAGCGGCAAATTATTATTGTTGTCCAGAACATAGTGAATTGTCTCATATACATCTTCTTGAACATAAGGTCGCTCAGACAGTGGTGCCCTTGACAACCAATCAGCAACATTCTGGGAAGATTTTACCCATTCAACATCGTAACTGTAATTCGATTATATCAGAGCCCATCGCTGCAATCTGTTTGCTGCACACGCGGGAACACCATGCTTTGTACCAAAGATATTTATTTATCCTTACTTTCTGTCCTGAGGCCTAGACTGTAACTCAGGACCTATGCTACATGGTTTTTCTCCCTCCGCTAATTACTAGTTTATCCCATTTACAATCATAACTTAATTTGAAGTTGATCATAGCTCCTAATATAAGTGTCCCTATTTCCCCATCTAATTTTATCCTTCAAGGTGGTCCGCCACGGGTATTTTATACCACTGGTACCCTGCCCCACTGGGTGTCTCACCACTTTCGGATCTACTAGTCCCCGGATCGGTGCGAGCCCCAGCGGAGGCAAGCATCCCCCTATCCACCACCTGCGGAGGCTCCCTACCAGAAATTTCGTTCCACCTACCTCCAGCTAAGACCACTACCTTGGTCCTAAAACTAAACATGATACAATATAAGAAAATATAAACTAAAACTAACTAAACCTATTACATTTCTTGTAACTCTGTGGCCGCAGAGCAACTTAATATTCTTACTTGGCTCTTGATCTACTGATAACAGTCAATGAAGGAACCTTGACGGACCGGAAGCCCCGCCGCCCCAGTTCAGCACCTCATTTGTTGCCAAGTGTGCCAGACCATGCGAGTTGAGGGGTTTCTTCCTCCATCTCTTGATGTTCTTCGATTACTCTAATTCCTAGATGGTAATTCGGCTGCCTCAGGTCCTTCAGCAGTTTCCACTACTGGCATCCTAAGGGAGCCTTATTCAGCTGGGCTGCGGATGGCCTGGAGTTCCTCGTCCCATTCCACTTTGCCAGCCGGTAAGATCTACGTTTTGTCTCATCTAAGTCTTAGTTTCAGTTTCATAGTATGTCTTCTGATTATTTCTCTGATGTCGAATCATCACCTTCTGTAGTGTCACTGTCGTCACTGGTCTCATTACCTTGACTGTCTTCCGTTTGTTCGTCTTGTCTAACCTGTTTTCTAGTCTTCATGTCTGATATATATATATATATATATATATGTCCTTTTCTCTCTTTGACACGTCGTTCGCGATTGTATCTAGAAGACCCCACCTATCCACGTCACGCAATATATGATAAATAGCGCTGGCCTGTAATGAAACTTGCATTGTTTTCCCTTCTCTTTTACCGTTAGTTGACATTCCAGTACGACGTGTTCGGGGGTAGCCTCCCTTCCGCATTCACATAGCCTGTCTTCTTTCAAGCGTCTTAGGTAGAGAACAGTCCTGTACGGCCTATGTCCAGTGATAAAGTGAACTAACCCAAGGGAAGGCTGTACAAATTTTAGTTTTAGGCCATCTCTGACATCAGGAAAGATTTTGTAAGTTTTCCTTCCAGTTGAGCTTTGTTTCCATTCTGTCTGTCACTAGTCCAGCAATGCTTCACTCACCTAGATACCATTTATTACTCCTTCCCTTGTCAGTTTAGAAACCTTGTCTAACTCCCTTTTCCGTAGCCAGTACAGAGTCGCTCTCTTCCTTATTTCTACGTCTAGTGGCCAGATAACTAGGGCCACACACAATGCATTTGTCGCAACTGTTCTATAGGCTCCGGATAGCTTTAAGAGAATACTTCTCTGTAGGCCTCGGATCTTACATCTAACCCGTACCAGTCTGAGCCGGTGTACCCAAGCGCTGGCTCCATAACCTATGATGGTAAATCCTTATACAAAGCCTGGGCAATCTAAACCGACTCTACCCTATGCTAATAATCTTGTTCATTAGTTTTAAGACTCTTCCACATATATTCTCCACGTGCATCATGAAGCCGTGCTTTTCATCCAACATAACTCCTAGATATCTGGTATTTACACTTCGTTTATTCACGTGTCTGTCAATCCTTATCATAGGGTCTCTCTTCAGCACTCCCTTGAACAGCACATACGTCGTATTCACAGGTGCCAAACTTAATTTACCTTTCTTGAACCAAGAGTCCAGCCCAGCAAGAACCGTATTACTCTTGGTTTCAATTCCAATCTTGACTTGGCTTCAACAATTATCAGTAAGTCATCTTTAAAGGTGACCACTCCCACCGTACCTGGGAGAGCTTCTATTTACAGCGAACCGGGATCGAGTCCTATGTCCCAAAAGAGGGGACAACAGATCGATCCCTGGGGACAGACTTAGTAAGTTTCTTACTTATTGATATTCCTGGACATCTAAGGGTTGCATATCCGTCCCTACAGTAGTCCATAAAAACTCTGTGTAGAGACTCCCCAGACATTCTAGTTCCCTTAACCATTTGAATAGTGATGGCCACTACACATTATCGAATTCTCCCAACATGTCCACGAATATCCCAATAACATAGTCCCCACTTGCCCTATCAACAAAGTTCATGGCCTCACAGATAGCGTCCTCCATAGAGCTGCCTCTCCTAAAGCTGTACTGGTGCTGTTGCAGGCCAACAATCTCACGATGCTTCCTCAATCATTTGCATAAAATCTTATCTTGAAGTTTTCTACTTAAATTTAATAAACAGATTGGCCTGTACGAGTTAGGAAGCTGAGGATCTTTGTCCTCACCCTTACTAAGAATGACTACCTCACTTTGTTTCCATACATTAGGCACTCGGCCCTGGTCCATGCATTCATTCATTAAACTAGTTATGAATGGTGCTACCTGTTCGCTGATTTTCTGAAGGACCTCAACTCTGATTCTATCAGGTCCAGGTTACTTCTTACTCTTCATTTCGGCACCAGCCTTATAATCTCTTCCCGTGTTATTGGATCTGTCTCTGCTTTGTTGTCGTAGTTCCTCGACATGTCCATTCTTGCAGTTTCGTGTTACTTGTCGTCTTCCACATTATCGTCTGGAAGCAGCGTTTCAAACAATATCCTTGCCGATTCTTCCCAGTAAGAAGTCATGTCCCCACCCTTAGTCTTCAGCGTCGAGATCACAGCTCGCACCCTTACCTTCCCGGTCACTATCTGAAATGATATGCCCCAAGCATTATCTATCAGCTCCTCCTGAACATATCGCTCCCAGCTTTCCCTCTTAGCCAGCCTCAGGGCAGATTCATACTCTTCTTTCTTCCTTCTATAGATATCCAGTAATATACCACGACTCCAAGGATCGTGACAGTTCTGGTATCTCCTCCTCACTGCCCTCATTTCCTTTCGATTTTTTCCGAGTCTCTCATTCCAGTGTTTATTACTTATCCTTAATTTTTCCTTGAATATCGGGATGGTCACTCTCATCGCCCTTTGAACAGCTCTCGTAAATTCCTTCGCTTTCACATTTACATTGCCTCCTTTTTCTATCTCTGTTGGTAGCTCCAGTTATCTCTTTAATCACTCCCAATCGGTTTTGTGGTTGTTGAATTTAGGTCTTAGTCCCACTTCAGCCTGCAGCACTAGATCTCCTCCAATCTCAAAAGTGATCAAGTAATGGTCACTAATTGTAAACCCGTCCAGTAATTTCCAGTTCTTAACGATCCCAATCGCTTCCTGGCTGCAAAGCGTGACGTCTATATTTGAGCTTGCTCCCGCTCTCCCCGCATAGGTGGGTGGAATTCCTATTATATTCAGCACCTCTAAACTTCTCGCCACTATTCTCTCATCTAGCTTCTTTCCTCTCTCTTATGCCCAATATCCATCTATCCTTTCATCCGGCCTTCTCAACACATCGCTGAATTACAGGAGTGACTTCGCATTTGCATCTGCGAGGAACACCACCGGGACACCTCTATAGACGTTATCAATAACTTCCATTTGCTCCAGGTATTTTTCAATCTTTTCCCTGTACTGGAAGTACATGTTAATCAGGATGAATGCGCCTTTACCTGTTATTATCTCGACGCAAGTGACCTTTCATTGCAGTATTGATCTACTCTTATAACCGTTATATGTGTATTGAAGATAACTATCGCACTCATGGGCGACGAACCACTAGTGATAATTCTCGCCTTTGTTGGCATCTGCAGAATTTTTCCACTTGCCGTACTGTACGGCTCCTGAACGCAAATGATGTCCAAACTCAAGTCCTCTGCCACTTTTCTAATAACTTCCATAACGGTCTTACTCCGCATATCATTCAACTGCGCAATTTTTAATTTATTATCGCTTTCGTTCATTATGGGCTGTGAGTAAACACATAACAGTTGAGCCTAGCTTCCTTCGAGTCGAATGCTATCCGACTGTTTGCCTTCACCAAGTGTTGGTAGAGTTCCTCAACGTTGAGCTTCTCCGTCCTCCTTACGAAGACTTTATGAAGTTTTTCGAGAAGTGGTTTTAACTCCGTCGGTAGATTCATTGACATAATTGCATCTTATCCAGAGCCTTGGGGCTGGAGGAGGTTATGGACGCTCCCTTCTCATGACCATATCTTATTATGTGCCTCATAGTCAGATGTAGAGTCTGTTGCTCCTCCAATCTTGATAATTGGAAAGTTTCCTCAAGGTTGTTGTATATCTGGCTCGGATTCACTATGTCATCCTGGTCACTCAAGTTATTTTCTTCTAGATAGCTAACTAAGGCTTATTATCATTCACCAAAGTCCACTTGTTTCCGAATAAGTAAGTGTAAAACTTTTTAGCGCCAAAAATGAGCCCCGATCCTTCCTTGTGCAACTGGTTGTAAGATTCTTCCGCTTTGGATAGCAAGCAGTTTCGCGGCACACCTTTACGCATTAACTTATGCAGGGGAACCAAAATTGTGGCTAGATAGGGCAAAAGACTGGACAAATATGTGATCAATCCTAGGTATGACTGCTCCTCCTAAAAGTTCGTCGGCTTGGGAGCTTCTAAAATTGCACGAACCTTGTCATCAGTTTAATGCAAGCCATCTGCATCAATCACGAAGCCAGGATATTCCACTGAAGATTTTCCTACCTCGCATTTCTTTATGGACAAGGTCAACCCACAATCTCTGAGTATCTTCAAAACCTTGGTGATTCGAAATTTGAGTTGTACTAATTCTTCAGCCCCTATTAGAATGTGATCACCTAGCGCAGCGGTACCTTCTAGACTACCAAGTAAAGTGTACATTATTTTTTGGGACTTGGTGGAAGAACATGCGACCCCAAAGGGCAAGCGGGTATATTTGAACAAGCCTTTTGGCGTGTTTGTTGTCAAGAGCCATTGAGATGTCTCCTCTAACTCAAACTGTTGATAAAATTTGTACAAATCAAGCTTCGCAAACATCTTACTGCCCTGGACTTTGCTGGTCTACTTGTAAACATGGATTTAACTTCAACATATAGTCGCCACAGATTCGAATTCCCTTACCCTTTTTCATCACGGGAACTATAGACGATCCAAATTGACTGTAGTCCACAGGCTCTAGAATATCTTCTTTCAAAATTCTGTCAATTTCGGTGGCAAACCCCGCTTGAAGTGCAAGTGGGATTGTATGAGACTTCAATAATTTGAGCTTAGCATCCTCCTGAGAGACAATGTCAATTTCCCTTTGTTAAACTTACCAAGATGGTCTGTGAAAATCTCTGGAAATTGCCGGTAAATTCCTTGAAGCATATGCTCCGTGTTGTCTTCTGAGTAGAACACTGGTTGGACCATCTTGTTACGGTTGGTGTTTATAATGTGAAATCCCAATTCACTAAAACAGGTGCTTCCCAGCAGTGGTGGGCCATCCAACTCCACCACAAAAAATTGAAAGGTTAGTACAAGTATTAAACTGGAGACATGTAAAACTAAAGATTCTTGATTGTCTCGTTCCCTCTAGAGCTAGGGAAAACTTGCGTAGGTTCTATGTTTAACGCTTTCAGACTCCCTGAGGAGTCCTTGAGAAGTTTCATTGTGTCCGTGTCCGAGGCGGCCAAGGTGTTAAGAGTTAAACCTTTCATTGCGCCAAGTAGTCAACATTATATTGAAATATATGTCCCCCTTATCTAAGCACCATTTTGTTTTCACCAGTAAACCTTGTTCTATGGCTGAACTCCATAGCCTTGCTTCCCTTATTGAGAGCACATTACTTTCTGAAAGCGAGTTTTTGGCGGCTAATGCGCCTATCGTTGTTGACAATTGATGTGTGGGTTGAATCCCGGGAGTTTTGGCAGCGCTCAGAGAAATCGAAGCAGTATTCCTTTGCGGGATAACAAACCTGTGGGGCAGAACCCCTTTGGCCCGCGAAAGTTGTAGAATAGAGATTTGTCTATAATTCGCTGTTTCAAATGTCAGCGGTTAGGGCATTTCCAGAGTAGGTGCCAGTCGGGAAACTAGTAGTAGCGTGGCGTAAGATTCATGGGTCCGCCAAGCGAATCGATTATACATGCCTACCTTCCCCTGTTGTTGATCTTTATGTTTGTTCCCAGACCAGGTTAGGATTGTTACACACTGGGGCAAGTGCTTCATTTATTTGTTCTAATTTTTCGACTTCTCTTCAAAATTCTAACAATATTGTTATCGAAAATATCCATCCTAAAGTTTATGCTATTGCTAATGGTTGTTCTATTGTGGTTAGTAAGAGAGTTAGCGTTCCAATTAAGATTTGTAGATTCTCGTGGAAAACCCCATTATTTGTTGTGTTGGGTTTACCCTATGATGTAATATTAGGCGTTGATTTACTTGCCCGCTCTAGGGCTATTCTTAATTTGTCCATAGGGAAGTTTCTTTTGGATTTATGCTCCGTGTTAAGGTGGCATTTAGCAAGGAACGCAAGCCTAGATACCATTTCTTAGTAAAGCTTGAAAATGTAGATGTAAGTTTGATTTTAGAACAATATTCCTATCTGATCATTCCCAAGTGGGAGAAATGTGATGTCTTACCTTATGACATTGTTATGGAAGACCCAAAACCGGTAAGATCAGGTCCTTATTCTTGCACTTCACCAAAGTTGCAAATATTTAGAGAGCTTATTCAGAATATGATTTAAAAAAAGGGGGGGGGGGAGTTATACGACCTTCTAAATCTGCCTTTACTAGCCCCGCTTTCATCATTCCCCGTAAGGCCGGGGGTCATAGACTAGTTATTGACTATAGAAAGGTGAACAAACAGATTTTATTAGAACCTTATCCTATGTCTAGTGTAGAATATGCTTTCCAACATCTTGGTGGAGCCAAGTTCTATTGTTTGATCGACCTCAATGTCAGATTTCTGCAATGTGAGCTCACTGATCGCTCTAAACAACACACTGCGTTTGCCACACCGTGGCAAGTGTACGAGTTTAACAGCGCTCCCCTAGGATGTTATATTGGGGGTCAGGTTCTTAAACGTGTTCTGGATCAAATTTATGATTGTAAGTTTAAGTTAATCTTTAATTATCTTGATGACATTTGTATTTATAGTAACACGCTGGAGGATCATATGGCTCATATTGAGATAGTCTTGCGTAAACTCTGGGCTTAATGTGAATCCTGATAAAGTTACGTTGGCCACCACATCCATCAAGTAAGTGGGTTACATTATTTCTGGGGGCAACCTGTTTGTGGACCCTGAGTGTATAAAAGCTATTCTTGATTTTCCTGCGCCTAAGAATATAAATAGTGTTCAAAGTTTCATGGGCATATGTGCGTATTACGCAAAGGTCATTCCCCATTTTTCTTAAATTGCTTCTCCTTTGAACTCTCTCAAAAGGAAGGGTTCTTAGTTTGTTTGGGGGGAGGACCAGAGAAACGCATTTTCTTTGTTAAATAAGTCTTTAATTTCCCCTGAAGCTCTCAAGATGCTAGATTTCTCACTCCCTTTTCAGCTACAGGTAGATGCATCTTCTCTTGCACTCGGGGATGTACTGTCTCAGCGTCATTCGGAGGGATTTTTGCGAATAAAACCCTTTCGGAGGTGGAAAGGAAGCACAGCACCAACAAGAAGGAGTGTCTAACTTGCGTTTTGGGGTAGAGAGGTTATCTGATTATCTTGAACGAGGAGAATTTGACCTCTTCAGAACAATATGGCTTTGGAGTGGATGTGGTCTAACCCCAAGGAACTTGGGAAAATAGGTCGTTTGGTTTTGCGCATTTCGCAATTAAAATTCAATACCCACCACATTTCTGGTAAGAAGAATATTGTAGCTGATACCCTTCCGAGGATGAATGAGGGGTTGAATATAATTGGTGCGAAGGAGACCCTGGAAACTGCGTGTGTTATACGTACTATTCCTGAGTCCTTTGTGCCCATCTCAAAACACCAAATAGAGGACCCTTTTTGTATTGAACTCCTTGAAAATTGGGAGAAAGGTGATGATATGGGTAGAATTAGTGTTTTCAAAGATCTTGTAGTTTCCTATGATCAAGGTGGCAAGAAAATAAGTATATTTGTACCTCAAAATATTAGGCTCATGTTATTGAATTATTTTCATGACTTCTCTTTTTGGAGGTCACCTGAGAGTCCTTAAGAAATAACAGAAAATCTCGAAATAATTTTTCTGGCCTAGCCTGTATAGCGACGTGCGAAATTGTGTTAGGAGCTGTGAAGCCTACCTTAAAACTAAACCCGCCCAGAACACTTGCGTTGTGCTACATTTGGCCGATACAGGTAAATGCCCCTGGGAGAAAGTGTTCGTGGACTTTGTTGGTCCCATTACCCTATCCACTAAGGGTAACACTATTATTTTAGATTTCATAGATGGATTTTCTAAGTTGGTCATCTTAATTCCAATTCGTAACATGAAAGGAACTACAACTGTAAACGCTCTAATTACTATAGTTTTGTCGCTGTTTGGTGCCCCTCGTAATGTCGTAAGCAATAATGGCCCGTGTTTTAGGTCAAAACTTTCAAGGACATGTGTTTTGGGTGGGGCGTTAAACATTTTACTATCAGCCCTTATTAACCCTCCCCAAAACATGTTGAAAGATTTAACAGAAATCTTAAGGTAGCTGTAACCATTTATCACAGCGAGTCTCAAGTCCACTGGGACCGTGACCTTGACTTTTTAAATTTGGACTTTAATTCGGCCTTACAGGAGTCAATTGGGGTTTCACCTGCGTCAATGTCACGACCCTCAGGTTGGAAATAACTGAGTTGACATTATAAAGGTGAGACTGACATCAGTTTCAAAGCGATTGCAAATTACAGTTATTTAAAAACAAATATTGTCGTTCTGACTTAAGCTTGAACTATTTTGATAATGTTAGTCAATAATTTCTAAACGTAATTACTAAAAACAATATTATAATAAAGTTAATGTTATCCAAAATGTGCCGCCCCTAAGCCCATGCTTAGTGGGCTGATAGTGTAGATACACTTCTGTACTTAGGCCTACTCTATGGCATTAAGAACTAGCAACACTGTTACAGAAACATTGAGAAAAGAGAAACATATTTGTCCACAAAAGAGCATAACAATCAAATTCATTTTCAAAGATCTGAATTAAAAAGTATTTATATTTGCTTATAGCTAAGAATAATTGGTTTTATAAAAATATATTTCAAATAAAAGATTTTTATCTTTAATATTACTACAACTTCACGATGATAGTTCTTTCGTATCTCAAATGGTTGTGGAGAAATTATGAAAAAATTGGAAAATTTCCCCCATATAAAGTACCATCAAAGTCATTTTTATGAGAAAATGAGAATTGCCATCTGGTTTATAAATGATAAACAGTGTCTAGAAATAAAATCTAATCAAAATCGTTAGTGTTAATTTTGATAAAATCGAGTTTTTTTTTTCTTTTTGCACTTCAGTAAACTACCCTTAATTCTAGGACTAGATACCTAACTAAAAAAAAAAATTGAGAGGACATTATGAAAACCATAGATACCAAGTTTTAGCCAAATCAGTAAAATTAGTTTTGGCTCTAGCCTGAGGTACAGACAGATAGACAGATAGACAAACGGTATTGCTTGAACAATTTTGTTCAGGGGGTCATAAAACATCGACATTTATCAAAATCTCAAGTTCGATTTTTTTGACGATCACAATACTTTCTCTACAAGGTGTCGAGAGAAAGTAAAAAACGTATTCGCTACATTTTACCCTACTATAATCTCCTGACCATCTAACCTCTTGTATAGCCTCAATATTTCATCCAAACCTACTTACTTCAACAATCATTGATTGAAGTGCCTTTGGCCTATATAAGACCTAAAATTCCATGTCCCAATCAACCCTAATTTATTTCTTAGTTTTACTATCCCATGACTATCCCGGAGTAATCGCCGCCGGAGATCCGGTTTGGGGACTATTTTATCTCGGGAGTATTTTACCGCAGTAACAGCCATGGCAAACTTTTGGGTGTTTCTTGATAGGGTCCCCCATTTTTTTTTTTTACGGTGAGAGCTCATCACGCCCACCCCCAACATACAAGCTGGAGGACCACCCCTAACGGCTGTCCACAATTGCTTGTTCGATATATTAGCAGCTACCCTCCAGATCTGAAGGCCGTATCCTCTGACCGCGCGCAACCTGAGGACGTGCTGTGTCGTGGATGATAGAGACCCACGAAACGCAATTCGTAGTCTAGATTGCAAAAAGTTCCAATAATTGTTTTAATCTACCGTATACAATGTTTTCTGAGATCCCGAAACAAGAAGAAAATCTCTATGAAATACTAGATAGCCTAAATGATAAACAACCTCAATCCCTAAGCCCAGTGTAGTAATTCATCTTGTAGTATTAGATGTTTATTGTTTATTTTATATAAATTATTTTAAGTTAGATTTTGGGTTGAATTCCAACAACCATATAATTTGTTTTGTCAGAATGATATGTCCTGACTACAAAATATAGGATTCATCTTTTTGTTATAGAGTAGTTGGTAATATAGCGATTGGCTATATACCACTATATAATACAACAATTAACACATAGCATAACAATGATAACATAATATCGTATACATAATTGTATTGATTGAGTGGAAAATAACAACATTTAGTTTTTTTTACTACTGTCAATGCTTATAAGGTTATGTTTTTCTATTCATCTAAGCTATTTATACTAACGAATTCTGGAATTGTCAATTGCGGATGATTTTGTTATTCACACTTGACCATACGAAAATATTTATACTTGATATTGAAAATATTGATATTTTTAGAAAATAGGCATCGTGTTTAGACGTTGATGGCATTAGTGAAATCGCATGAGGCACCAATGTGGCCAAATTTTGAAACTCTTGGTTGATACAGTTGATAGCAATCTTGCATTATCGCAACATACATAGACGGAATAATAATCTAAATTTTTCAAAAACTTGAAGTGTTTTACAAATGGCTACAACGATTTGGTCCTGAATGAGTATCTTGCGAGTGTTTGACACTACAAATAACAGTGTATACTTGCTTTGGGGGTAAAAAACTCATTTATGAGTTGTTTACTGACTAGCCCACACATTTCTAAAAAACTTGAAATATTTTACAAATGGCCGTAACGATTTGGTTCCAAATGAGTATGTTTTACATAACAAAACCCTTCCTTCACCTCTGACAAGACATCTTGTGAATGTGGGGAAGCCAGGCCTCCACCGTGGTTCGGATTCCACGTTAAACTGTAGGTCCTTCATTTCATCTCACAATCACCCTACCATTACACATTAGCTTAAGTGCGTATAACCCGAACGGGTAGTAAGACGCGGTGCTAATAATAATAATAATAATAATAATAATAATAATAATAACAAAT
>CABEEJ010007588.1:6076-29529 GCA_901482245.1 Timema douglasi | reverse complement strand
TAAATTAGAAAATATATTAGAAATTGTTCATAAAAGTAGAAGAAAATAAGGAAATATAAGGTAGGGCGGCAAATAACATCATATTACAAATCTGCACGTCGGGACGAAGAGATTAAGATCTTCAAATTAGTTCAGAAATGTAGTAGTTGTGGTGACAATCTTCTAATTGTAAAGGTTTAATAATATAGATTAATTTTGTTATTATTTACTTGAGGTATTTAACGTGCTCGTTTTGAACCAACTGACTATATCAGCACAAGAGAATTCCTATGATGAAGAGCGAAAGTTCCAACCAATTTTGCTGGAATAAGTATTTTCACATACCTTTCAGGGATATTTTACATGCCACAATATACATGGAACCGATTGATTTACTTCTTCTCCGAAGAAAGTTGTGCTACGAATATTTATCGCCCAAGAAAAATCCGTCGACTCCGTATGGTCTTAAACATACGAACATCGGCTCCTGAGGCGAGAACTGAGGTTGACTTATATTACTATTAAAAATTTTACTTTTCATAAATATGTTGTTTCAGTCCTCCATTATTTTTTCCACCTCTTAAAACAATGTAGGGGTAGTTAGTTAGTACTTTAGGGATGAATATAACATGAAGTACAAATCAATTTTAATACACACAGTCACACCACGAGAAAATTAAGTAACCTTGACGCTGCCGATAATAGAACAAACCATTATTAAATGGATTAGGCAAGATTTTAAGGTATAATTTCCTGAGGTTCTCATCTATAAAATCCATTCTCTTGCCAAAATGGCTTGAGTGAGTAGAGATGGAAATTTGATAGTAAAAATTTGAGATCATTGAATACCAGAGGTGTGAATGTATTCAGGCATTAATAATAATATTTAATCACTGATATATCTGGTCTACAGCAGTCCCGATGTTAGTGATAAAGCCAACCACCAAGCGCTGTGTTCGATACTTGAGAGTGAAAAGAAATCTGAAATCTCTGTTAGTCTTTTACTAGCAATCCCGCACGGCGTTGCTCGTAACCCACTGTCGTATAAGAATTATATAAGCCTCCCCTCCCCAAAAAAAATTGTTTAGAATTAAGGTAAATTTCGTACACAATTTTTTTCCCCCAGAAGAATGTGGCATATTTTTATCACGGCTATCTTTGAAACGTGATTCTAAACCAGATTAACAATATTTTCTTCAAAAATTTGGTAAAAATAGCTTAATTAAAAGTTTAATTAGAAATTTAAAAATCTGGCCTCGAGGTGCCTTCCGTCCAGATATGTTACAAATTTCAGGTCTCTGCGTGCCTTAGATTTGACTGGGCATCGCACACAAACAAACACACACACAGCAGACAAACACTTCCTTTTATTATTATAGATTGTAAATAACGTTATAGTGTTTCTGGTGTTGACATCCTTAGAGTAAATTAAGCTGTAGTATTAACTCTATAACTTGGGATAACTCGATTAATCTATATGGAGAATTTTACTAAATAAATCGGTGTAAAATTTCCAAACATATTTTCCCTTTTGAAAAAATGCCCATCTAGCATCTCTTTCTGTGAGGTGTTTAGTGATAAAGAGGATTACAGAACCCAAAAGTAGTAAAAAATAATGTATATCATCAAAAATTGCATGGTCATTTCCACCGTGCTCCACGTTTTATTAATCGTGACCGTAGATCAATAATGACCCTTGAACTTACGACTAGTTTATGGACTGAAACGCATGGTATGGACCCGATATAGAGGCCACCATTTTCAGGGAGTGAGGGATGGGGCGGGGGGAGGCTAGTGTTCGATCCCAACAGGGCCTCCTTGACCACCTCATAAACAAGATGGGAATTATCGCCCGCCAGGGTGGCATTACTGCTGGCCCTTTAGAGAGATAATAGGCACCGCGTTGGATTCTCCAAGCTCGTGCGAGGAGGTGGTGTGTTCCCTATACTGGGAACTTTGGAAAACATGTTGGGTTGGGGGTGGGGATTAAGGATGGTCATCAAAATCAAAATTACAATCATGTGTAATTCTCATCTGATCGGTTGCTTAAGAACCAATTGATCATGACAAATAATAACTGTTTGCATTTAGGGCACCGTCTACTTGAAGGGAAATATCCTCTGACAGTGTTATTTATTACGGCAATTATTATAGTTCTGAAGCTTCAAAACCATTTAAACAATCCTCAATTAAATTAAAAGTTTATATTTTTAGCCTGTGAAGATATGACTTTATTTGTTTGAAGAAGGCTGTAACTATGTTCCGAACAATATACTTTGATCTTAGAATTGCGACATTTAGAGTGAAACATCCTTAAACATTAGCTAATTTTGACCTTTTTTTTTATCTAATGATCAAACTTGAAAGTGCAATGGTTTAGTCCTATAAAGACATGTTGATACAATTTATCTGGTTTTTAGGGTGAGTCATATTTTTAAATAATAAATCTGTGTTTAAATAACGCTCTTACACGAGATATTGTTATCTCTTAAGGAACTGCATTGCTACTATTCGGAAACCACGTTGCTTTTCTCTTGATTTACTGTGGTCGATCTTCCCTTAAATATAGGACAAATATTTCAACACTGGTTCATCGAGGCTGCCAGTAGCTTCTTATTATCCCAACACATCATCTTCTGACTTACTGAAAGCGAGGAGGTTTGACAAACGTTAATTGAGAGAGAGTGAAGATAAAGCTTTTCTCCATAAGACCTGCAGTTACCTCAGATGTGATATTGCGTGTAGGGGACGCTACTTTCATTCGCATGCACCCGTACTGAGGTATAATATATACGGCTCAGGCTAATCTTTAGTTCCAGAGATCAGACATTGATGCCAAAAAGCGCTAGTATCTTGGCTTATTAGTACGCGCGCAATTCAAATATTTTATGGAAGTTTGAACCATTACTCTCCCATTTTTTGGTTTAAGGTAATATACTTATTATGGAAAATAATTAAAATTATCAAAATAGGATATTATTAGTAAAATGTTATCAACTATAATAATTGATTGCTATTGATTTTTGAAGCATATAAATCTGCTTGGTTATGCAATAAATAATTAATTTCGATCACGTTTATCTCGATACACTGTGTGTGAGGAAGAGGGGGTATTTTATCTACATTGTATAAATATTCAACTTTTTAAAACTATTACTGTACATAAAATGTAATACGAGAATTCATTTGTGAATCCTATTGGGTGTAATTTTGAATGATTTGTTTAAAAAATTAGGACCCGTCAAAGGTATAATAAAATTTAAAAATTAAGAAGAAATGGAATTTTTAAGTGGGTCTCAACCGAATATATATATATATATAACACTATCGTGAAACATCTAGATTACAGAGTAAATTCTTAAAACTCAATCAGATCTATAACCCAAGTTGAAGCAAAGCTCATTTCAAACACAAACGGGTTTTATATATTAACCTAGTGGTTAGTTGCAGCGATGGCTGCAGATTATTGCACTAAAATATATTTTAAACGTTTTATTGGTAAAGGATCTGTAAGCTCTCACTCACTTTTTAGTCAAAAGTTTACTCGTTAAAGGCTATCAACTTTACTTAGATATTTAGTTTTAAGTGTGTAATTTGAATCAAAACATATATTTTCCCCCTTCACGCCCCGATGAGAACTTTAATATTACCCCTCCCCCAGATATATAAATATTCGTTGCACCAAAACACTCAAGTTATGATTGAGCTGATATTATTTTTAAACGAAGACAAATATTTTAGCTACCAATATACACAAATCATGGTTTCCATGGTGATGTAAACAAAGAATGATTGTACAGATGGACCACTCACTGTCCACACAGAAGGAAAATATGGAAAGTTCGCTGAGAAAATTGGATTTTCGTTTTAGGTCACTATTTTTACCGGCATACTGATTCCCTTATCCATAAAATGAGTGTTCGTTTGTAAAAATTGTAATTTCTATTACTGGAAACGGGCTTATCAAATGATATATATTAACATGTATGATAGAGAGAGATAAAATGTGATAGTGGAAATGAGAGTGTAAGTATTTGAGTGTGTGATTGTGTAAGGTTGTGGGCGAGTGTTAAAATAAGAGTATGAGTGTGAGAAAGTGAGTGTAGAAGACTGAGAATGAGCAATTGAGAGAGATCGAGTGAGTGTGAGAGAGTGATAGGGAGAGTATGTGTATGTGTTAGAGAGAGAAATACTGGGAGAAGAGAAAAAGAGTGTTTGTGTAAGGATAGAGAGTGTGTGTGAGAGAGAAAGCGAATATGTAAACGGAAAATGCGTGATAAAGTGTGTGAGGGGGGAAGAGAGAGAGAGAGAGAGAGAGAGAGAATGTGTATGTGTGTGGTAAAAATAGAGTGTAAAATTTTGGGAGAAATATTGCACAAAAGAGAAAGAAAATATGAAAGCGTGTGAGAGATAGTTTAATAAAGATAAAGTGAGAGAAATTGTGTGATAAAGAGTGTATATGAGGGTAAAATTGTGTGTGAGAGAGGGGTAAAGTGTGAGAGAGAGAATGAGAAAAGTTTATATTAGAGATAGAGTTTTATAGAATTAGTGTGTATGTGTGTGTGTGTGAGAGAGAAGGGAGAGATTGTGAAAGAGTGTGTGAGCGTGAGAGAGTCTGATAAAGAAAGAGAATGCGAAAATATATCTGTGGTACTCAAACATTACGGTACTTTGAAATGTAATTCCTCAATATTAATTATCAACATGGAAACATATATGAACTTACCGTATTTGTAATAATGTGAAAAGATATATGAGGTACACAAAACCTTACTTTTAAAAATCATATCCTCAAAATTAAGAGGTAAGATTAAAAGGTAACTTAACTTAGGTAAGTTATATTTGTATTGTGTTACTATTTGCTAAAATGGACATCAAAACCCATTATTTGAATAAAATGAACATTAAAACCCATTATTTGTAAAATAAAAAAAAAATTAACACAAAAACTAATACTTAGATATTTAAAATGACTTTTTTTTTCATTATTCAAGATCATTTTATCGTTTTATTAGCTTATAATATATACCTAAACAATAAACATGTTTAAACATCATTTTATCATGTTCGAAACAAAACGTAAAGACTATTTTCACGAACTTAACAACGTAACGTTTTAATTTTTGAATAATGCTCAATTTTATTGATTTAATTGCGAATTAACGATAGCAACATTCCGATAAAAAATAAATGTGTCTTCAGTATAGGAATCTCAATTTAGATGTGCTATGACCAGCATCCAAAGAGAAAATTGTGATGTGTTTGGACCAACAAATAAAGATTGAGCTATTATTTCTTAGACAAAGAGATATATTTTATTCAGAGATTTACAGTCATACAGCAAATAATAGTTTCTATGGTGACTAAACAAATAATTAAAAACTGAAAAGTATCTATGAAAATCGGGTTTTCGTGGAAAACTACCATTTTCCCCGACATCCTGGATTCATAACCGTTAAAATGAGTGTTCGTTTGTCGAAATATGTTCAGTCATTCCCTCGTAATTTCTATTACCGGAAATGGGCTTATCAAATTATGTATAAGAAGATTCACACTTAAGTTACATGGCATTTGTTTCATTGACTCTTACATGTGTTACTAGATTTTAAATGAGAATAAAACTATATTATTTGGCTATATCAGCTACATGAGGGATCTATAATAGGTTTATGTCTTGAATCATTATAAACCGCTATTATTATACGTTACGTATTCATAACAACAATATGTAAAAGTTGGTGACCTGGCGGTCTAGGGGTAAGGTGTCAGACTTCTATGCTGGCAGCCGGGGTTCAATCCTCGGACCCGGCACATTTATCTGATTACCAAACCCTTCCTTCACCTCTGACAAGACATCTTGATAATGTGAGGAATGCCAGGCCTCCACCGTGGTTCGGATTCCACGTTAAGCTGTAGGTCCTTCATTTCATCTCACAATCACCCTACCANTCCTTCATTTCATCTCACAATCACCCTACCATTACACATTAGCGTAAGTGCGTATAACCCGAACGGGTAGTAAGACGCGGTGCTAATAATAATAATAATAATAATAATAATAATAATAATATGTAAAAATCCCAATTCTAGCTCTTATTGTGGCCAAATAAAAAAACTTCAATGTCTGATCAACATTGTCATGCTGTGTAGTAAGTGATGCAATAGGGGTGACTCTAACGTATGTGCTGACAGCACTCCTCCAGGATTACCAGACGAGGAACATCCCCCAGGCATATAGGGGAAGCATCTTGTTCCATCCAAGTTAGGGTAATCACCACGAGGGTGAGAATTCCGTCTCCAGCCCATGAGCCTCTATCCCCAACCCAGCGCTACCCACTGGTACGGATGAGACAAGTAAAAATTAGCGGGAAATAGAAATATATCCTTATTAGCATGGAGGGATGGGGGAAACAAGCTAGGATAAACCACTCTCAAGAGACCCAGCAAAGCATCAAATCCCGACTTCATCACTGGTTAACCAAACCAGATGATAATAAAGTCCCTGATTCCAGACAAAAATTGCCCGCACCTGTTAATGAGCACGTGGGCTAAGGTGTCAATGTTGTACTGTCTGATTTTTAACTGACAGTAAGGTGGGGGTTTGAACACCGATTAGGTGTAATGTAGAGTTTTTTTTAACTAAGGATTTTCCACTATTCTTCTGCACAAATGTGGGTTCATCGCTTCTAAGCTATACTTTCCTCCCTACTACATAAGTGTAAAGATTTGGATAGCCAGAGTGATTAGTACAAAAGCGAGAGGGGGGAGGGGGCAATACATAACTCCAAAAGAAAACTACAACCCGGAAAAGGAAATCAGACCCTAGAGCTTTTACTTGGAACGACAATGTTTTCTCTACTTTTGAACTATCCAGGGTGAATAGTGGAACGATACCTA
The DNA here is from genome assembly GCA_901482245.1 of Timema douglasi. Classification (NCBI taxonomy): domain Eukaryota; kingdom Metazoa; phylum Arthropoda; class Insecta; order Phasmatodea; family Timematidae; genus Timema; species Timema douglasi. Next base: position 22,653 of record CABEEJ010007588.1, on the reverse strand, counting down.
CTTTTCAGAAAATGAGCCCTGAACAACCGTCAAGGCTGTGACTTTTAATATAGAACAAGTGAGGAATGTTGATGTCTGCTACTAAAACAGTTTCATGTATTCGTACGTCGAATTAAATTATCTACAACTATCACTTTTGATCGATAGTATAAATATCTATATAATAGGAATAGTAGGAATAATAATAATACTAATAATAGAGTAAAACGTGATCAATGTTGAACTCAAACAAATTTCCTAACACCCTTTCTACCGTGTTCTTACATAGCTCAAGGTCACCACCAAATATACCTGTATTTATTAAAACGACCTTTCTACCGTGTTCTTACTTAGATCAGTGTCGCCGACATATATACCTGGATTTCTCAAAACACCCTTTCTACAGTAACCCTAGTTAGCTCAAAGTCTCTGACACATATTTTAGCCATGGCCGACGTAGCCACAGAGGTGCAACTGGGGGAGCCACACTTACAGTTACACAAGATATCTAATTGGGGAAGGGGTGGGGGAAGTGTGTTCAAAACTCACTATGGTTGGCATAAAAACATGTTCACACGGAATAAGTAAATTCTGAAGTAACCAGTAAAGCCCATCATAGTTTGAATAGGCCTCGTCCACTCTCAGGTACTATAATTCTAAGATCCCCCCCTCCTGAAAATTGCAACTTTCCACTCACCACCACCTCACGCTTACACTTCATTCTACTGTACTTAGTTGTACCCACAGCTCAATACAGTATCCAGCATGTTACTAAGTGTTTGACTTGGGTCAAAAATCGTAGTTGGTTTTTGTGTTTTTTAAATATGAATTAATAAAATGTTATATTATAGCTTGCGGTGATTGTCTATATCGGGATATTGCTACATTAAAAACTATACCATATTATTTTTAAATGTGAGTGCAGAGGGTAGAATAAAAGGGGGATTAGAGGTTGTAAGATGTAAAAGGAGAATGGCAGTCAGATAACATTTCCACTGGGTGACAAATCCTGTAGCACCATCCCTGTTTCTAAATCAATTATTTATTCTTATTTTCTTTATTTCTTTCTAGGTAAGTTGCAACTGTATCTCCAATTATATCCCGCTACATCCTGGAATGAATTAAGTTGAGTACACAATCATCCACCTTCAACAAGTAGTCCACAAGTAACTTCAGTGAAGTGATCCTAAAGCCCGACATTCTGTAAGTAGAGTACGTTGTGTTCCATTGACATTTAGAGCCCCTTTAAAATAATTGTGCCTGTTTTTAATCAAAAAACCTTAATTTACTGTACAATGGTCAATGAACTTTGGCTATTTATTCGATGGACATTGTTTATCTAAGATTACATGATGAATTGATCCTCTGAGTGAAATAGTTATGTATTCTAATACATAGGTGAGTTATACTGTAGGCTACATTTTAACAACAAGCATCGTAATCCTATATCAAGACCTATATATTTAACTCAACATTTTGATGTAGTCCTGGTAAATATCATTGCCGTTTTTGTAAATTATTTAGTAGTTGAGTGACACCTTTTTAATCAAAAGGGCTTGTTTAAAACATTAAAAACCATGTGCAAGCGGCAAATTAAGAAATAATTTACCATTTTGAAGTAAAACTATCCAGAAACTATTGCAGTTACCTTGCATCATTTATCAACAATTATTATGTGGAGAAACTAATTAAATTAAATTATTTAATGTCTACGGTCATCTATGCTGTAAGCTATGTAAGAAAGCTGAACTTAACCACCGATTAAAATGTTTTCTTGGAACATAGCTATATCGTGGTGAAGCGCTATGTTTAAGTCACGTCATTATGTCAAAAAAAGAGTATAACCCGAACGGGTATTAGGAGGCGGTGCTAAAAAAATAATCAAAAAGTTTTTTCTAATTTGACACTAAATATATTTAAAAGAAATTAATTCGGACATCAACAAAGAAGGTGCATGATTTACATAGTAGATTTTCAATATTTGGTGTTGTCTAATCTTGATTCTTGAGGTTATCTTTAATTATATTTTAAAGAATAGCCTTTTTATTTTGTGATTAATTAATATAACATATATCTAGCAAACCTTTTTTTTTGGAATATTTCCTAGAGAATATAGACTGTATGTTTATCTATGTTTAAGTATAATTATTTATTAGAAAAACTATAAAAGGTAGAGGTAAGTAATCTATGACTTTATCCTATCCAGCTTGACCATTATTTTCAATATCTTTGAGTAGTTTCCCCCCTATGTAAGATGAGTTAATGATTGAATGCTACCACGTGTAGTCACAAAACTTTGTTTTATAAGATATCAGTATTTTTAGCATGGCTACCTACACTCCCATAGCACGCTGCAGTATTCCGGTAATGTCAAAGTAGCCGTGCACTTTATACGGCGTGTCCCGTATCGTGTAGTAAGCTCACACATTCCCTCTACTTGTGGATTCTGGTCCCGAGTTTTCTGCTCTGATGCTCATGGACACACGTGGGGTCCTACTCCGGGAAACAGTAGAGCATCTCACACTTACAGTAATAGGATTGGTCACATGTAAGATGTGGCTAACTCTGTGACCTATGGGGCATTACCTCAATGTTTTATTTATCGTTTTCATCACGGTTTAGTATACATTTGGGTTAAACGCATATATATATTACATCCATTACTATTTACAGCCTGTGGCCCGGGTCAATTTTTTATTCAAGTCATATAATCTCCACTACCGACTTGCTAGTGCTGTCGTAGCTTCAAGTGCCTTAAAATCTAGCTCAAGACAAGGACAAGCACAAAATCCAGTCCCCGGTCGTTAATTTATCAATATGAAAGAGTAACCCCATATTTAACCAGTGGTATATTTATATTTTTCAGCCATCCCGGGAATTGAATCCGGGGTCCTTAGCTTACTAGACAGTCACGCTACCAACTGAGCTAAGGTGTCGGATATATATATATATATATATATATATATATATATATATATATATAAAATGCAAATAGAGTAGGGACAAGAAAATTAAAATCTAGAGGAAATATAACCTCATTTGGTTGTAGGGGAAGTGGGAAAGTATTTTTTTATAAAACACCCTGTGTACATCCATCAAATATTCATATTATCCTGACCTCTGCATACCGGCAAACCAGACTACATTGGCTTGACATCCAAATGGTGCACCCACCGATGAGGTATATTTCAACAATGAACTGTGGTTACTATAATACCACGTCCACATTGATGGGCATGTGGACTAATTGTCATGCTTATATGGTATGGTTCACCAGTTACATAAGTTGGGGTTCTGAATTTAGAGATTAGGCTGGGTGTATTGAGGGAGTTTCTTCTTAAATGATTTCCTACTATTTCTTTATGCAAATTCTGCTACATTTTATCCATACTATCCCTTCCCCGTGTTTACTCTAATTGAGTAATTAAAATTCCTACAGCCCTGTTGTTTAGTAAGATGCAGTGGTAAAACCCTTTGACAATATCTCGCTGTAGAACTAGAGGTGTAGAGGTGTGATGAAGATTATGTGAGATATCCCATTCTTGAACTAAGCTAAGAGTATAAAAGCTAGGGGAAGAAAAAGATCAGTATCTTTGTGAATACTTCCTCCTCTCCCACTACCCCAGCTCTATATCTGAACACAGAGCCTGCATCAGAAATGAGCTCTCCACCAAGAAATAATATTTATCAGATTAAACTATGTACCAAATTAAAGTATGCAATATTAAAATTCATAAAAATAGATTTATTTTATTTTTAACAGAGTATTACGACCCCTTCTTACTATCTGCATATTTATAACAAATGGATTAAGAAAGAGGAAGGTATAATTAGAGTAAATGCAGTGGCATTGGCTTGAATGGTGAGTGGTAAACTCCTCAAGAAATAACACACCAGTTCGAAAAAGTTTCGAGCTCCGACCCTCGTTTCCGGCTGTCAAGTCTACTGCGATAGTGAGGCCATAGATCGAGTCAGGGGTAGGAAACCTTTTGACATTGGAAGGCCGCATGTCACTTCACGGATTCCTAATAAGGCCGTACACTTCATGTATAGTACTGTAAATTTTGCCAAAATTATGTATCTAGTTAAATATGAATTAACTTAGTTTTAGTAACTCATAAACGAGCAAACTGTATTTTAGTTTCCTTTTTTCTTATTTTGTTCATGGACCAAATTAAATTAATTGTTAGCTCATTTATGAGAACATTTTGATTCAAGGAAGATAAATTCCAATTGTCTACATATATTATTATAGATTCTTGTTTGATTTGTCAAATAAAATTTTAAAATATTACTAAGCTTCTACTCGTTCACCTCGTTATGAAAAGACAAAACACAGGATGGCCTCGACAGTAAAAAAAATTCAACACATACGCGAAATTAAACCATTGTTTCTGAATCAAGCCGAGCGCTCTTAGTGCTTTATGGACAAATTAATTATATCATAGCTGTTTCGGTGACCCCGTGGTCTAACGCGCTACTCTCATGGTAGAGAAGACTACCAATGACGGGGAGATCAAGGTTCGAATCTCGGTCGAGTGTACTGAGGGTGTTTTTCCCGAATTGTTTTTCATCCTCCCTTCACGCAAATGTGGTTACACTTTCTTTAAATAGATATATAATTCCTAATACCACTAGTGTAATTTGTACATAAGCGTATAAACCGAACGGGCAGTAAGACGCGAAGCTTTTAAAAATATATTATAGTGAACCAACCATAGTTTCATACATATAGAGAAAGAGAGAGATTATATTATTTATTTATAATCTCTCTCTTTCTTGAGGTAGCTGAAGGAGGGAATGTCAATATCGCCGCCAAGGAGTTTGCCAGGTCAGTTCAGAGAGCTATGAGGGCATCCTTACCAATGGTGAAGGATACATTGAATATAAACAATTGACCATGAAACGATCAATTTGGTAGACTCCGAAGAGAAATGAGGGTAGCACTAAGGAGATATCAGAGGTATACAGATCCTGCTAGTCGTGGACTGCTCCTCAATGGGTATAGACGCAAAAAAGAAGAGTTTGGATCCACCCTGGTGGCGGTAAAGAGAGAAAGCTGGGAATGATATGTGCAGGAGGAAATGAGAAGTAAAACATGGGAAAGACTGCTCCAGATAGCTACAGAACATTTATCTCGACACTAATGAAGCCAGGGTGGAGGATTTAAATCAAACTGTGAAGAATCAGCGAGACTGCTGATAGACACCCTACTTCCAGACGAAGACGGAGAAGACGATGAAGGACAGGTGATAGCTAGACAGGATAAGACGAGTATTTACGACAGTTATGAGGTGACAAATCCAGTAACTCAGGATGAGGTAATAGACTTGTGGCGGAAATTAAAAAGAATAAGGCACCTGGACCAGATGGGATCAGGGTGGAGGTCCTTCAACAGATCAGCGAGCAGGTAGCACCCTTCTTAGTTATATTTATAAATGAGTGCGTGGCTCAGGGCCAAGTACCTAATATATGGATGCAAAGTGAGGTAGTTATCCTGAGTAAGGGAGAGGATAAGGATCCTCAACTCCCGAAATCGTACAGACCGATATGTATCTTAAATGTATTCGGAAAATTACAAGAAAAGATCCTGTGCAATAGATTGCAAAAACATAGAGAGGCTGTGGGGATGCATCAACAACAGTACGGTTTCAAGAGAGGCAGGTCTACGGAAGATGCTATCTGTGAGGCCATGAGTCTTGTAGATAGGGATAGAGCTAAATACGTATTGGGGATATTCATGGACATTTCAGGAGCGTTTGACAACTTCTGGTGGCCGGCGTTATTCGGGAGGCTGAGAGAAATTAAATGTCTGAGGAACCTCTATAGGAGTCTTATGGACTACTGTAGGGGAAGATACGTAAACCTGAGATGTCCAGGAATGACAGTAAGCAAAAAACTTACGAAATTATGTCCCCAAAGGTCGATCTGTGGGCCGATCTTTGGGGACGTAGCACTCGAACCTGGTTTATTGAAGATGTAGTCACTTCCTGAAACGGCGGGGTTGGTTGCCTTTGCGGATGATATACTCATAATAGTTGAAGCAACATCTAGAAGAGAATTAGAAGCCAAGAGTGACGCAGTTCTCACTGGTCTGAACTCTTGATGTGAAAAGGTAAAACTGAGTTTAGCTCCTGCAAAGACAACTTACATGCTATTCAGGGGGGTACTCAAGAGAAACCCGAGGGTTGATATTGACGGACAGACGATAAGACGAAGCAAGGATACCATAACCTGGGCGTGATGCTGGATGAGAAGCGCGACTTCATGACGCACGTGGAGAAAACATGGGGAAAAACTTTGAGAGCTAAGAATAATATCATCAGGATAGGGCAGTGCAGATTTAAACTGTCTATGAGGCTGATCAGATTGTATCACCAGGCTATGTTGGTCTCCATTGTGGGTTATTGAGCCGGCACGTGGGCTCATCGGCTCAGACAGGTAAGAATCAGAAGTAAAATCAGAAGCCTTCAGAGAAGTGTACTTTTGAGGCTATCTGGAGCGTACAAGACTGTTGACACGGATGGACGCTTTGTGTGTAGCCTTGGGTATCTGGCCCCTGGACTTAGAGGTGAGGAGGAGAGTGGCATTGTATTGGATAAGGAAGGGGGATATAAAGAAAGTGGCTAATTTCACGAGAACAAGGATAACAACGGGACTTTAGGTCAGGAAATATCTGGAAGAGGAGTGGCAAGACGAGTGCGAGTGGAGCCATACAGGTGGAAGAACGCATAAGATATTTCCAAACATTGATAAACGGTTGGGAATGGAGTACTTGCAGCCCTCTCCAGGTTCGGTACATTTTATTGCTGGGTATGGTTCATATAAGGCCGCTCGCTTCGCTAGACGACGGACGGATACAGGAATTTGCGATTGTGTTAGGAAGGCGATGCTTGAACACGTCGTGCTGGAGTGAATGGAGACGTTTTAAAATAGAATGAACCTACAAATACTGTTGCAAGCGAGCACGGTTTATCACATACTGCGTGACGTGGACTGATGGAGTCTCCTGGATACAATCGCGGATAATGTGTTCAAATACGAAAGAGATAAGTACTTAACTGCAATGAAAAATAGAGGATAAAATAGACTTGTCAACTTGAGACAAGGGTACAGGGCGGAGAATGACAGTAGACAGTGACGTTACAACAGATATGGATGACACATAAAGGTACGACTTGAATAAGTTAATAGGTATGACAAAGACTGGATTATCGGCTGGTTGGGTAGAATTTGGTGGGGATCTCCAGGCAAACCGGAGCCTAGCTGAGGGAAGGAGTGCTCTTTGGATTCTAGTAGTGTGAACTGCTGATGAACTGGAGGGCGCCTTGATACCAGCTAGGGAGTACAAGGTAACAACATCTTCAGATGGAAGAATCAACCCCTCATGCATAGGGTCCAGCCCACTTGGTGACAAGTGTATGGTGCTGGGCTGGAGCTGTCGGGCATCTGGTCCAGGGTGGACCAACTAGTAGGATAAAATTAGAAGACAGGGAAATAGGACTTTTAGATTTAAGTGCGTATTCTAAATGTATTATTGTATTATTTTAAAAATAACGTAGCTAAAAAATGTAATGTTAATTCAAGATGTGGATCTAGCTCCCAAGCTACATGCTAGGAATCGAGTAGTAGTAAATAGTGTAAATAAATAATATAATCAAAAGAGAGAGAGAGAGGTTTATCGACAAGCGAGGTTAATTGTTTAACATTATGCTTTAAAAATAACGATTTATTACACAATTGCACCCAAAAAAATGCGAAAATATCGCACTTTAAACCCCAAAAGGCCGCATGTAGTAAGTATAAGCTCGAAGGACCGCAGGTTCCTCCTCCCTGCGCCTAACTCAATGCAACCAGTGAAGCGGTTAGAGAGATTCTAACAAACGGGTGAGAAACATCTTAATTTTTCATATACATTAGAATATGTTTAATTTAACATTGTTTAATTCGAAATATTGGATAGTTCGAACCCACCATGATTCCTCACCAAACTCCTATTTAAACCAATGGTTTGAATTTCGAAACCTATATATTGTTAATTGTATCGAGCTTGTACTCATTTCAAACCTGGCTTAACGATATTTATTAAATCACCCCATTTGCCAATAAGGCCACATAGAGATAGCTATTGAGGCATAGTAAAAGAGAAAGCGGGTAATTCTGCGCCGGCGCGGAGGTGAGTCTCCTAGATCAGGGGTGTGTTGGCTTTCATCATTTTTGTGTGACAATGTAATCACGTAATGCCCTGATTGACTGATTTAAGTCTGCAATCTCCGTATGTTAATTTTTATGAGTGTTTATATCTTGCGTTTAAGTTTTTCTTATCTTTCGTGTATTGTAGGCTACATAAATAGTGTGTACGTGTGTTACATATTGCATATTGTGTAAAATGTGTGTATTTATATGTAGCATATTTTGAAGTCATTGACTTATTGTGTACCAGTACCCTAGATACTATTAAAGATTAATAATTCGAATTTTGGATATTTTGTATTCTTTTAGATATCCCTTGGAGTTGGAATCAAAAAATGTATACTATACATAGTTTCCAATGCTTGGAGAGTTTCTGATCTGCATCAGTGAGCATAAATGGATTTTGTGAGGTATCAAGCTCGTTTGGTTTGGTTTGACTGTAACGGAGAGTTCAGGGTTTGAATCTCAGATGGATTTATAGAGGCTGTTTTTTTTTCTTACGCTTCTTTCACGTAAATATAGCTGTCATTTCTTTGAATTAAACATGTATAAGTACAACCTCATTGGTGTAGTTAAAAGTGAATAGACCGGATGGGCAGTAAGATACATTTTCAAATTATTGATCTTGCATTGAAGCCACTGATGGCCAAAGGCTCGCCTCTGTTGACATTTTATTGTTATATAATGATAATTAAACTTAAATACATATTATAATTAACATTACAAAATGCATTAGAATATACAATTATATATTTAACTTATTCCCCTAAACACATCGTTGCATCCTTAAAGTGTTAGCAGCAATAATTACGTTACATTAAACAGAAAAACATGATAATATAAGCCTACCATTAGCTCAAAATCAATACCATAATCTAAATAATGTATTGATCCCTTTTGTTTTTATCATCGCCTCTTAATACTGGTCCAAGTTGTACGCCTATGTACTAATTTTACTAATGAGTTAGGGATGGAGGGGTTTAATTTAGATGAAGTGCACTCGCATTTTTGTGGTGGGAAAGTGAAAAATCATTTAGGAAAATCCAGCTCGATGCACCCGACCGGGATCAAGCCCTGATTTTCCCATTTTTGGCATTATAGTCTAACACGAGATCAGCACGTTAGACCGTATGGCCACCGATGTGGTTAATAATCCCCTATTAATTCTACTTTAGTATCAGTATGTATTATTTAGTTATTCATCCTTTTTACAATTATAGTTAATTAGATCCAAACTAATTTTGTAATCACTGAACTTACTACCAGAGTTCCAAGTCAGTTATGTATTCTTTTCCAACTCCACCCGCATCGACACAAATCATTTGTCCATCACCTATCAATTCTAATCAAGTATACTCAATACATTATATCTACGAAGATCTCAAGTCATTGGTTCAATCTCTGCAAATGCATCTTTTGATAATTTAAAAGGCATTTATACACACTAGTTTTACGTTATTTTTTGGTTGCCACAACAAGCGTTGATTGTGACTAGTTAAACCAGTATGAACTAGAATATGTTTGTCTTTGTTAGTGATCAAATTAATTGTTATATTTTATAAATGAAATAAGCACTGACTAAATGTCGTCTCAATCTCGTGACGCTTCAGCACTGCTGTGTTTGTGAACCGTGACGAGCTGCCACAAAATGTCACCCGAGACAAACCGGGACAAACTGTGAACGGATTTTGACGCGCCAAGCATAAGAAAGGAAAATACATCAAACACTCGAGAGGCGCTTTACTTCCACAGTTTAGTTTGCAACCAATCACCGCCTTCTAGGGTGCATCGTTTATATGAACCAGCCTCTTGGTGTGAACATCTCCTAACAGTGTCCACACATGCACCTGACGCGTGGCTATTAGCCCAAATCACTGAACAATAGCAATTATTTCCTTCTTAAGATATGCTTTGCCTTTACTTAAAAGACGTAACACATAAACTACCCGCCAATGTACCCACTCGTATCTGGGGCTAAACAATTTCCTTCATTATTATATCATCTGGAGTCGGTAATTTATACTTAATATATATTATAATCATACATGAAGGGATCTAGTTCACAGAAATACTAATATAGGGAGTCCTCTTGGAGTGACCTACCACCACTAGCACACCTCTGGGGGACCCTATGAACAAATGGTCCCTGCTTCTCTCTTCTTACAGCCCCGATCTGTCCATCACAGGATGTTTGTAGGAGCTTTTCCCCAAAGTTCCATACTCCTCCCCGCCCCTTAATATATTAGTAGTTCTGTGAACTCACTCCTTATATTTAAAAATGCCAAGTACAGTATGTTATGCTCTTGCCGTAATTAAAGTATTAATATACATTTATATTTGGAGTCATTTTTATCTTTGGATTTCAGGTAGAAATAGTTCCTATAATTTCTCGTTGGATTTGAAGTTAATATATTTCCTTGATGATCCGGTTGGATAGAAAACAAATTAATATTATTATTCGATAGTAATACCTAAATTCACAGATAATAACCGTGGTTCACATGATTCAAGACGTGTATCTCGCAATATATCAAAATTTACAAAAGTACGTTCTAGGTACTCGATCGATGGCTTAGAAATTTAAATTAAAATCACTTGAAAACTATTAAACGAATAACCATTTAGTGTCCGTCATATTTAAATGATAACGAGATCAAAAATCTATGTAATACTTTGTTCGGCCTAAGTTCAAATAATGTCCATGTAAGATTTCGTTAAAATTGATTCACGCGTTTGAGAGTTATCGCAGAGCAAACATCCGCACATATAGAGAGTAAATTCCAAATCGTCTAGTCAAAATAAGACCTCACTAAGTTCAGTTCATCAAGTTTGAGTTATAATTATAGATTGATTTATCACATTAGTATCAATCAGTCCCTCATACAACCGCTTTGTCATAGGACCTACCTGTGCCTACACTATGTCAATAAAGTAAATAAAAGTTGTTCCCCTTTGCCTCATTCAATTATTTACAAAAGTATTCCTATCCCCAAAATATTATGTATGCCTATGATATTGAAAATCATATTTTGTTAAAAGATTATATTTTATAAGAACTTTTTTCAAATAATTGCAAACAGTATCGTCCATTCCAAGATTACCTTGATTTAACCTACAATTTATATTCCCTGAAAAGTCATCACCTAAACTAATAAACATTAAAGTTTAAGAAAATAGGAACAAAGTAACCATCTTAGAGGTAATATAACGTTCTACCAACACTTCTTTCATTCCCTCATACCCTTTGTTCCTACCCGTCTCTTGACTTAACTTATTTTCCGCTTGTTTTACTATTTATTTTTTATTTGTAATTTTGTTTATGTGTTTCTACTTCATTAATTTCCACCTCCTCCCTCATTCTTCAATCCCCTCACAGGCCTTGTGTCTGGTGCACTTGTCATATATATTTCTTTCCCCACTCTTCTGTTCTTACTAGGCTACTTTATGGCCATCTTTATCACGCTCCTTTTTCTCCGCAGCTTCTTGAACCACCAGCCTCGTTCTGAGCTCCACTTCTGTTTATTTATCGAGTAATTTCTTCCTCTGCTTCACAAACGCTTCCATCTCCGGATTTATTTTCCAATTCCAAGCTGTACATTAAAGAAGACTACTTTTTTTTCTTTGAAATTCTTTCTTAAATCAATTTTAAATGGATAAAATATCAAGATTTAATAAAGTTTGTTGGCTAGATATGAATCATATATTTATTTTAGAGATGGGAAAGCTTGAATCCTCGAATCATCAAATCCTTTGGAACCTATGGTATCTGAGAAATTCAATATTTGTTAAAATCTTTAAAAAAAACAATCTCGAATACAATAATGAACACCTTGATTTCAAATAACAATTTTAAGTAATTAGTAAAAGTAATTATATAAACATGTAGTTGAGAGGATAAAAATAATAGACATTAAAAATACAAGTTGTTTGGAAACTCAACGCCAAAACTGCACATATAATTTGTTTAGAATAAAAATAATACAAAATCCCTATACACTTACATCCATCAAACTCTGCTAATACCTTTAAATTGTTTTCAAAGTTTCTATGTACAGCTCCGAGAGAGCAAAGCTGTGGAAGCATGCGTGTACAAAAGGCTGCATAGGAGTTAGGCGCGTAACAATGTATACCTCGACATCTTGAACAATGACAACATAACCTACCACAATTAATAATAAGCAACACAGCAGTCCATTTAGAAATTGGAATACGTTCTGAGGATCATCATTAACGGTCCTACCTCACAGAAAGTGCTTACCATTATTACACGCATGCTTGTATAGCTTTGCTCTCCCAGCACTGTATGCCAAAACTTTGAACACACTTTTAATGGTATTAGAATAGTTTTCTGGATTTAAAGGATTTTGTATTACTTTTTGGTTCAAACAAACTATATATGCAGTTTGGACGTTGAATTTTCGAACAACCTGTGTAATATAATTAATCAGTGGCACCAATCCTTAAAGAGCCTTTTTTTTTAATTAAATTTTAAATATTCTCTCTTTAACCAAAATTGTACATTTTAAAATATTCGAGGATTAGAATTTGGATTCTAAATTCGAAAGAACTATTTAGATACGTATTCAAGAAATATATAATTCAGCCCATCTCTAAATGTACAATCTAAAATACCAGTTTTTCAAACATATTAAGAAACTGAATGTATATTGGACCCTTGAAAACGATTTTACTTGATGCTTCTTGTTTGAGAAATAAATTGTTCATCTAAAGAGCTATTTAAATTGTGTAAGCCTGAGTACTGAAGCAAAGACTGTTGTTCAGTTATTGCTCACTATTATATAAATAAATGTTGCAGATACAATAAGTAGAATATTTTAAAACAAAATTAAGGAAAAAATCTCGATTGAATGCAAATTCAGCTGGGATTTGAAACTTGACATCCACGTGACAGGCAAACCCGACCAGATGAGCTCAATCTCTTGTGCGTGTACGCCGATGTGAGGCATGTATATTTTTATTATTTGTATTTATTAATTTTTAACACCGCGTATTACTGGTCAGGCTATGCGCATGTACTATTTACACTATTGAGTCAATAATGAGTAAGTTTGAATTTATAAGAAGTGTATCTGCATTTGCGTGGAGTGAGAGTGGAAAACCATTTAGTTAAAACCACCGTACGAGGATTTGAGCCCCAATATCCCTGTTATTGGCAGTCTGTTATATTGCGAAAGTTACGCCTTCGACAATGCGGCCACCGAATTATGTTTTATTGATTGTAGAGCTTATAAAGAGATTAATAATTAAAAATAATTATCGATTATTTCGTTTACCATTTATTAAACTATGTTTTAAATTTTATTTCCCATTGATTATACTAGGGTTGTTAGGTAGTAAAACTGCAGTTAAAATATTCTTATCACTCTGCAATATATACTTTTTTATTTTTACTTTTACGAAAAAATCCAAATTGTGTATTCGGGATTTGGCTGCGATTTGATATTAACAACTTAGAATCATCAATATCTGAGTTAACAGAGATAAAAAATTATACAGTGTAGATTTCCTTCCATCGCCTCTTCGATTTTGTCCTGTTTAAGAAATTATGAAAAATATAATGTATTTTTTCAATGGTTCAGCTACAATTCAATTGTTTGTTAATTTTTCAGAAACTTTTTTTTTGCGAAAATTTACTCATAGCACTCATATCTCATAATAATCTTCAGATGCTCTAAAACTCCTTCCGACAAGCATAAATTCCTTAAATGTTCTCTCAAGGAGGGGGGTACTCCAATCCACCCCCATTTGGTAAACCCACATGAGTGCCTTTGTTAATATAGTATTATTTTGGACTGATTAAACGCCTTACACATTTGTTAAAAGTGGTTGATACTTTATTTTTAATTGCCTACCATTTTATTTTAAATAGTTCATATTAGTTTAGTGAAAAATAGTAATATCAAATAAATAATATTTTTATATAAAATCTACGACTTTTTCTAACAATTGCATTTATTGCAATATTGTGGTAACATTAAAAAAAATTCTACCCTGATGATATCTCGAAATAGTGATCTAAAGCACCAGACTTAAAAAATTATGAGTTTTTGGTGACAAAAAAAAACAAGATGTTAGCCTTAGATAGGTGCGTTAGGGATAGTTTTCAATATTTCTGTGGTTTACCCACACCCTCCACCCACTAATGCATAACCATGCATTTTCTTTAGAGTAAATTCCTCATCCTTACTACTTAATTTAAGTCAATAATAATCACAGTGTTCCTGTTTTACACCTATTCTTACTATACATTTGTATTATACGCGATTAGTTACACGTATAGGGTAAAGATGGTGAAGGCAGGATTTGTAGAAAATATACTTTCATTTTCATGAAGGGAAAGTGAAAATGCTATTCAGAAAAACATACCTCATTACTCAAACAAGAATTTGAACCCAGATCCACCAAACCGGTACTTAAGCTCTTGACTAGAGGTATACATTAGACCAGTGACTTTTAATTGGTGCGCCGTAAAAGATCAACAGGTTTGTCACGATAATTTGGAGTGAGGTGGAAAAGAATCGAAAAAAATGAAGGCCTAAAAATAAATCCTTAATCAACAATATTTAAAAAAAAACAATGATTATCATTTTAGTTATTGAACTTTTAAACATAATCGTAATACTTTTTTTTTTAGTTGTAAAATCTCTACTTATAAAACTGATGGTGTGCCTTGTTCAGTGTGCCGTGAGTTTAAACAGGTTGAAAATTGCTTCCTTAGATTATGCGACCACAATAAGGGCACTTTGGTATGGAACGTTACACAAAATGTTAAAGGTTATTCCTATATCACGTTTAAAATGGACGTGGACTCTTATTTTAAATGATTCCAAGCAGCAGATGCGCTATGCATCAGGAATATGTAAATTATTGAATGGTACACTAAACAAGCTGTTCTCTAGTGCGGGAGAGCCAGTAAATCACGATCCCACATCGTAACAGTCCCCTTCAAGCGCTCCCCACCTACCGACATCAGTATAAATCATGTTAAGAGTCACTTTGCCATTACAAACATTCGGGACGCGCGTCATTTGTTTGCTTTCAGCGCTGCGTTGTTGATTTCAATCATTTCCTTTTCACTCCTGGTGCCTCCTGGTCTAAATACATTTATTCATCGAGTTACAGTTGCACGAGTTTGTCGTGTTTCCGACAAAGAACAACGCAAACAACGTTCGGCAAACTGACGTTTAGAAGACATATTTATGATTTATAAACCATTCCTAACTCTCTTTTCAGCAGGTAGAAGTAATGATGCAATAATATGATAGATTTGTGTCCTTGTGTAAGTAATGCAAATGAAATTAAAATATTTTGGCTACACAAGTTTATCTTTTTCACTGTCACTAATTTGAAAATTTAACGATATTTAAAATATATAAATGATAATGAGAACAATCTTAAGTATATTAAACAGGTTGAAAATTAAAATATGTATTAATGATTAAATTATAATATATTTTCAAACAATCGTAGCATATAATTATATTTGTTACGATGTATATTATTATCATCAAATAAAGAGTTTGTGAACGACGTAACAGAATATAATTAAAAATGCTAAGGAACCGCTACCGAACCGTGACTGACTTGACTGAATGAAGGTCAATGAACTAAACATAATATCGCGTTTCAGCCATTGCCTTAAGTTTTAAGATAACAACATAGCGAATAGTTATTTACCCTGGTTCAGTTGTAACTAAGAACCTCATATCACCCCATTCCTCCCTATTTATGTGAGCCATATTAGGGTTATCAGCCCATTTATTTGCTCAATGAAATTCTTAGAAAGTTGCACGCGTTCAATAAACTAAAAAATTTTAACAGTCCGAGCATTCTTACAAAGACGGTTAGGTTTGGAAGATTCTAGCTTGCCTAAAATGTTTTATGGCCCTAAAATCAGCCAAAGAGAAAAAAATGAAAATTTTAGCAAAATTTCAATTGTTTGGTCCTAACATATAAAAGGGGAGAATTATTTCAAAACATAACCATAAACTTTGTCTTCAAAAAGCCGATACCCCTATCACAACAAATTAATATTCAAGGTAATTTATAAAGGACCAGAGGCAGCCTTCCTCAAGGCCAATAAAAGGACATAAAACTTACATTTTTAGACCAACAATAAAGAGATACATAAATTCTCATAACAATTAGTAGTTCGTGTGTGTTACTAACTAAATAATATAGGACATCCTACATAATTAACTGTTGCTTTACATTCACAAAAATACTACATTTTGTTTTTCAGTTATGAAGTCATCTCTTTCAGTTCTAAAATCTGCTTGGAATTTTTTTTATAGATTTGTTTCATGTAACTTCAAATATCTGTCGTATTTTGGGCATATATATATGTGTGTGTGTGTGTGTGTGTGTGTGTGTGTGTGTGTGTG
>CABEEJ010007587.1:8489-22133 GCA_901482245.1 Timema douglasi | reverse complement strand
TATGCCCAGGCAATAAAAATGGCAGATTTTATCTCTTAGATAAAAGGTTTTTTATTTTTACTTTGCTGCGTAAAATATATTGGGCTTAGCTACTTTGTGTCTTATAAAATTATTATATGAATTTATATTAAAATGTTGAATCCTATTTCATGAGCCATGATGTTTATGTTACTCGTTATATATTTGAGGTATTTAAAGTGGTATTTCTTAAACTGACTGGTTCAATTTACCTAACTTATTTCCAGAAATGACAAAACATTCCAGTATTCAGGACAGTCATTCATCGTTGTAAAATAGCATGACATATTTTTACTAGTAACAAATCTTTCGGCCTTATTTCAACAGATGGATATGCTACTGACAGTCAGGTTGTCATACTAGATAGAATACATATAACACTTTAAAATGATAAATAGAATGTTCTTTAGAATTTATTGCCCAATTTACTGAATAGATTAAAGTTATAACTTATAATACAATTTTGTGCAAACAATCATAGCCTTCTCATCTGTTTTTTTCTTCTAAATTTTGTGATTCTATTAATTAATAACAATAATAATAAGGAGGTAACAACATAAACACATAAAAAGGATTAGTTCAAGTAGTAATTTTTATTTCTTTAAATTTGGAATTTAATTTCCTAACATTAAAGCTCTTAGAAACAACATGACTAGCAATGAACGCTTAGATATTCTGTTTAGCTAAATTAATTATATTTATTTATCAATGTCGTGTCTTGTTGGCAATTACCGCGGCTGATTAGTAGTCTGCTATGATGTTATTGATAAGGTTCTCGCTGTGCGTTACTCGTTTGTACCAACAACTATCCCTCACTGGGCTCGTTTGAGTCAAGAAATGTCAGAAGGACAAAACACTGTGGCTAGAACACGACCCCATAGCTTACATTCAATTAGACAACTGACTTATGGGTCCAGGGTTCACACCCCCACATGGTGTACTATAGTATAGAGTACTAGGATAGCACCAGATTGACACGCTGCGAGATGTCAAATAAATATAGAATAACATAGATTCATATAGTTCATTATATTTGTTTTAATATCATCTACATTGCCATCAACTTTTCAAAGTGATTGATGTTTATTTAACCCCTTCTATTCTTAATAGATGGAAGTATAAGTATTTAATTTGTTTGCACAATGGCTTATCACCCATATATACCATATGAATCTAACAGCAGTAATGGGATCAGTATATGGAGGGTCAAATTTATAGGATTCATACCCACATTTACATGCAGAGATAGGGAGAAAACCCAAAGGGAAACCATCCTCTATGCACCAAGCCAGGATTCGAAACCTAACTTTCTCGTCAACAGCAAACAAGAATTGATGAGTTTTAAGTTTAGTTCGCAAACCAATTAATTCGTATTAGATGATGTTACTTTTTTTTTTTAGCACCGCGTCTTACTGTCCGGTCAAGTTATACGCCTATGAACTTATTTAACTAACGGGTTAGTGATTAGTTAGGTTTAATTTGGAGGAACAGCACCCGCATTTGTGGAGGTGGAGTGTACAACCATTTAGGAAAAACCACCGCGCTGGCTCTACGCATACACATTAATTACACTAATAAGTCATGGATTAGTAAAGTAGAACTTAGTGGAAATGTACGCAAATTTCGTGGCGGTAGGATGATAAACTGTTTACAAAGAATAAAATAAGTCCACAGATCACCCGGTACCGGTAATATAGTCTCACATAGGGTAAAGCCATTCCACCACCGATTTTGGTATAGTAATAATAACAGTAATAATATTAATATTAACAATAACAATAACAATAATTACAATAATGTTTAATGCGAACGTATATATTGCATATATAATTTATATTATTTTATAAAAAAAAATCCTTACTTTTTACAAACTAGATTTAAAAGGAAATTGTTTCAAAAATAATTAGATAAAATTATAATTAAATATTATTATTGTAAATTCTCATATTGTGTGATGGTTTACAACCGTTTACATTCACTCACATAAATATAATAATTTAAAAAAGACTCCTGGATACGCAACCATTTACATAACATGTCATTACTCTTTCACTGAGCTATCCAGGATATTCTGTTTGTGGTGGCCATCTTATTTAGTTATGGAAGACGTCAACTAATTGTTCCTTATTTCGTACTTTCATGATGCATTTTCTTAAGAATTCACGTTTTCCACATTCATATATTTTGATAAGGATCCAAGTACTAAAGTTCTTGGGGTGCAATGGCCTCCATCATGTAACATATTTTCTTGTACGATTGAAGTTCTTGATCAACCGTACACCAAACGCAAAATGTTATCAGTCACTGCACGCACTTCTGATCCTCTGGTTCGTGTGACATCCATCACACCTAGTACCAAGACCCTTATTATAAACCTATGGCGGAAAAAAATATATTGGAATGAACCACGTCCAACTTTAATAGTGGAAAGGTAGGATAATTTAAAAAAGTCACTTTCCTCCTCGAATATTTTTTTCCCCCGCCACATAAGTGTCACGTCTGGCACCATAACACTACTCATATGATTTTCTAGTAGTTATACTAATGCGTATGGAGCTTATCTTTATATCCGCTCTGAAATTCATAGTTTTACTGTCCAAATACATTTATTTTATGGAAAATCTAAGGTCACTCCGAATAATGTAGTAACTATCCCGGGATTAGTGCTGTGTGTTACACTTTTTTGTTTAATCTACTCAGTTTTGTTATTGATAGTTATAGTAAACTTCACACTTTCTCTTACGTTGTCCTGTTTACAGATTAAAAGGTTGTTTTCTAGTTGATTCAGTTTGATCCTTCACCTTGGAAGGTATTTGTCAACAATAGCATTCCCTAAATTCAGGAAAATCTAGAGGTACAAAGAGCATTGGTGGTATATTTGGTGTGAATATAATCCTGCTGATGTATTATCCCGTGGTGTTAGTCCACCAGCTCTGCTTCAACAAACCTTGTGGTTTTATGGCCCTTCTTGACTTCGGAAGGTCGAGAGATGCTGGCCCACATAATCACCCAAATCTAGTGTTGACGAATTTAGTTGTGAATCATAATACAAAATGATTGCTCTAATTTCTTCCGCACCACTTAATAACATACAGAATCCGTTTTAGAACATGGGTCAACCTACTGCATGTTCTTGAGATCCACCATATACGTTTATCAAGAATGCACCCACCCGCACCTACGAACACCCTATATCACTTTGGAATAACTTTGTCGAGCCAAGGACTTCTGGATACGCTAAATCCAAGCTGAGTATTAAAATGACGAAATCTGGAGGCTACTCAAGGGAAAACCCACAACCACTAGCCTCCACCACCTAAATACATTTTTACATGATGGTTGCTTAAGGTAGAGAGTAGGCTTTAGAATGCCAAGATACCGTTTAAACAAAGGTATACAACTTTATTGGCCTCAAAGGGAGAAAATAATTATTTAGTTAACCAATATCATATTAATTTACTACGCTCAGGTGTTCATTGTGCCTGTCCCTGCTAATAATTCGATATATGATACCATTTGCCCACATACTGACTAGAAAAAGAGTAAATTTTTGTAGAACTTTCTACCAAATGATGTCAAAGCCCACTATACCAAATATGGCTCCTTTATCTGAAGAAAGAGTGGATGGTGCTTGAGGTTTCTAATGCACCGAAGTGAGCTACGCTTCTACCTTCCATATTTCCCCACATAGACAAAAAGATCAACGAAATCTTCCGAAAGCATATTTCTGCCTTTTAATATATCTTGGGTTACCTGGTGGTCTAAGGGTAACGTGTCAGACTTCTATGCTGGCGGCCGGGGTTCAATCCTCGGTCCCGGCAAATATTTATCTGATTACCAAACCCTTCCTTCACCTCTGACAAGACATCTTGTGAATGTGGGGAATCCCAGGCCTCCACCGTGGTTCGGATTCCACGTTAAACTGTAGGTCCTCCATTTCATCTCACAATCACCCTACCATTACACATTAGCGTAAGTGCGTATAACCCGAACGGGTAGTAAGACGCGGTGATAATAATAATAATATTAATATATCTTGCCATTAAATAGGTTCATATTGAGCTCATGTCAGATGACACTAAAATGCTTCCTGACCGTTTTCAAGCAATTTATTTCACGTTAAGGATCTTGAGGATTTATGTTCTCAGAGGTAGGAACGAATTTTGTTGCAACCCACCATCAAATTGGTGAATTGGACCAGTTTCTATCATCACATGCTTTCCCCTCTGCATTAGGTATTGAGTTGTACTTCAGACATATTGTTTGGAATAAAAACCCTGATGAAGTTCCGTCGTTTCAAGGCGTGGGGAAATCAAATGTCCAATGTGTAAAATAGCACATTAAACTATTTCTAGGGAGTCAAATTTTGATCCGTGAAGTGTTCAACACCATCCTTAATCAAATTGAGGACATATTGAATAGTCGACCGCTGTGTGTGTTGAGCAGTGAGCCTAATTCTCCTGTCGCACTCACCCTGGCTCACTTTATTTCACTTGGACTACTCTTGAGTACCTGTCTGCCACTGATTTGACTGGAGAAACCATCAACTACCTGCAACTTTCCAACTTGTCAACCACATCATGCAGGACTACTGGAAGAGATGGAGAACAACAAAGTTCTTGTGTAAATTGCAATCCTGTGTCAAGTGAACTGTATATTTAGTTCCCATAGAAAAGGGCAACATTGTCATTGCCATTCGTCTCATGAGGTTGTTTTACCAGTGAAGGTTGGCCCGGCAAGGATTACCAACGTCAGAACACGGACTCGCATGTATTGCCAACCTGTCCTAAAAGTGTTTCCTCTGCCTACTAAGTAGGCTCTAGTCTTATTTTTTACTTTGTTTGTATATTCTTTTCTATCATATTGTTTTCGTTAATTTGCTTCCAGTTTTCTGAAATTTATGTTCAAGGATGGGGGTAATATTGTGGCCATCTTAAGGTGGTTATGTTGATAGTGAGTGTGGCTTACTCCCCCTCCCCCCTCTTGAGTATTCTGCAGTTTGTGTAGAGCAAACAGTTGGAATCAAACTTTGTGTTGGGTTTCATTATTATAGATGGAACTCACCCACCTTTTGGTATTAATGTCAATAGTGTTTCGTGTAGGCGTTTAATGTTGACTTTGTTTGTGTTTTAACTAAAGTTATTTTGTCATTTGTTTCACTGAAACTGATATTTAAATGGTATAGCCTTGACACGTTAGGCCAATGGTCCCGTGTTTGATCCCGAGTCCAGGATCATTGTTAAAATGTATTTAAATAGCAAAATACTTCATTTGAAAATGAATTGCTTAGTGAATGTGGAATTAAATATAAAAGATTTTGTTTTGAATAAAAAATATATTTTAAGAAATTCTAAAAGCCACACTTATTTTAATATACATTCAATTATTATTATATATACATAGCCGATATTAAAAAATGGACGATATTTTATGACGAATATTAATTGCATATCACAATAAACATAGCATTAGCATATATTGGCGTGCTTTATTCACATTCTGTTCACTCACACCGATCTAAAATCTGCTCAACTTTTTAAATAACACACTTACAATTTACATTTTGTGAGAAATGACTGACCCAATTTTAATTCAATTAAACTATATATTAATGGAAACGAATGTAACAGAAGTTTACTTTGTTCAATTTTCCATTTACACTGAAAAATATCGGTCTTACCCTAGCGGATTAGGATATGACCCTATTTTATAATCTGTACAAAAGTGTAATAACGCAAGATAAGCCCAACAACGCCCAGGTTACATGGAGGGAACGTAACACTCTACAGGTCACAAATCACCAATAAGTTAATTAAGCTCTATCTTTTATATAAGCTTCATCTATCATCAGAATGTACCCATAGTGAAATTATTAATTTATCATTTTAAACCTATTAATTTGTAGCATTTTAAACTATTTAAATTAAACAGCATTAAATATTATTTTGAATGACAATTTAATTTTACAAACAAATCTATAAGGTAAACTGCCAACGACAATCTTCCTAAAGACATATTTGTTTTGACATTTTATTTGGAATTCACAAAAAAGAACAAAAAAAAAAAATACGCCTCATAAAGTTAAAAAAATTGTTTTATACAACTTGAAATAAATTGAACTAGAGTTTGTGTATCTAAATAATTGTTTCCCCCAAATGTAATGTTATCTTTTCTATTGAATTAAAAAAAATCCATTGCTCGTCCAGTTAATAAAATCCACATACAAATGTTTTTTAAAATAGTGGTATGTATTAGTCATATATATATATATTCACGCGCGCGTACACACACACAGAAAGGTGTGTTGTAGCAAGTACTTTATTTCATTATGGCAGTGTTTTTTTGGTCATTTACACGTTACTGTAACTGTTAAATTTAAAATTGGTTGGCAGGAAACCAATTTATAGTCAAAAAAGCTCTGCAATGATCTCGTAGGTTCAAAGCTTTGAAAAGTGTCGCTGCTAGGAATGTTCATGAATAAAACGTGAATTTGATGTTCCCCAGTGTCATTCTGAGTGTTGGCTGTGAGTGATGCGAAGATTAGACTTCAACCAAAATAATAATGAAAAGCTCCAAGCAGAGTGGAAATAATTGATTTGTCATGCATTTAAAAATGTGAGGGAATTTTAAAAAATGTTTTACTTTTGTAACAATTATATAAACTATTAATTATAATCAGACACAATGATTTAAATAATATACTATTATGTTAATAATTATCTATCTAATAAAATGATTTACGGGTATTTTGTATCAAATAGTTGTTCAATATTCAAATCAGTTTTCAAGATTTAAGTAATATCAGATGCTTAGTTTTAAAATAACAAACTAATCTATTAATCACGTGATCTGAAGAGTGAGTATCGTATTTGAATGAAATGCTGGTAAAACAAATTTAAATTATGAAAGACGATTTAAAATGAGCTACTTCTAACTGTACCAATACAAAATATGTAGTGATAGATTGCTCCACTGCAATTTTGTGATGTCACAATGTCATCATTATATATTTCTCTTCTCTCCTGGATTGGTCCATGCTGTGAATCATTGTTTAAAAATACATGTGCTCTATCTTCAGATGTGTGTTGAAATAGATTCTTCACAAAAACACACGCACTGTTAATCTTGTGACGTGTAGTTCCGTCATAGTCCTCCCTTTCTGACGGACGCGCGGTTGGACCAGCTCAACACTTATTTTTGGCCCACCTGGTCCTACCGCGTGTTTGTCTGAGACTGCGTGTTAAGGTAATCACCAAACTCTAAATATACAACTAGAATGTTGTTTTGTTAATTGCTGTGCGTCGCACCTTTTTACACGTTTAGTCTAGCTCCATTTAAACAAACTAACCGGGTTGGTACGAGAAACGTAGAATTTAGAGAAATATACCTTAATTTCCGTGAATGGAGAGTGGGTATCTATATAGGAGAAAATATCCTCAACATACCCAGCCAGGACTTGAACCTCAGTTTCCTTGTTAGCGATAAACCACAACTATAAATTTTGTTCACTTTTATTTGAAAACTGCGGAGCTTGTTCTTGAATGCGGCTGATTTTAAAAATGCAGATATTATAAGATACTTATAAACTTGCTCAACGTTTGCTATCCGGTCTTGTTTAACTTTTGGAGGAAGACGTATGGATACATCGTAGGATTGTGTTGGGTATACACATTACTATTATTTAGTATATTTTGAAAAAATTCACCTGAACACAGGAATCAAACCCAAATTTACGACGATAGTATTTGATACAGTTATATCAATAAACTAAAAATAAATTCAATCTCCCAACACTCGCTAGTCTTGAAAAATTAATTACTAAAGAGTATTATTTCTCCATATCATATTGATTATTATTAATAATAGTATTATTATCATCAATATTATTATTATAATCAATATTTGTATTTAATACAGTGTTATTTAATCAATGGATTTACTAAATATTTTCATAATCAATATATCCTGATTTTATATCTTCTACCAGTATTATTATTAGCACCACCTCTTACTACCCTTTCAGGTTGTACACACTTACTTTGTGTGATGGTAGGGTGATTGTGAGATTAAATCGAGAACCTACAGTTT
The DNA here is from genome assembly GCA_901482245.1 of Timema douglasi. NCBI lineage: Eukaryota > Metazoa > Arthropoda > Insecta > Phasmatodea > Timematidae > Timema > Timema douglasi. The sequence goes on along the minus strand of CABEEJ010007587.1, from coordinate 14,027 downwards.
AATGTGGGATCCGAACCATGGTGGAGGCCTGGCATTACACACATTCACAAGTTTTGGTTAATAAACGTCTTGTCAGAGGTGAAGGAAGGATTTTTCAGTCAGATAAATCGGTGCCGGGACCGAGGATTGAACCCCAGACCCCCAGCACAAAAGTCCAACCCCTTATCCCTAGATCACCAGGTTACCCTATTTCTACCAGTTAAAAGGATACATATATGTATGTATAATGTTATATCTTAATATATATAAAACATTGAATATATACAACATTGAATATATGACGTACTAAGTTTGAAAGCGGTTTCATTTTCACTTAAATCGGATGAGCTAACACATTTTCCAATGAATCATCTATTCCACCCAAAACACCATATCATACAGGTTTGAGAAGAGGGGAGTGTTTTACATGTCAACAATAGCACATAATAGAGATTACTTGTAGTAACTAACCAAAATAAATCAAGTGTTGGCAGTCCTTGCATAGAAATTACTCCGCTTACTTGGATAATGGTTGCAATGAACAGCAAAAAAATGGTTTAGTGATACTATTTAAGAATAAAGCTAAATAAATCCAATTTACACTTAAAAGCATTTTGTAATCTAACCTGATTTTAGTTGTTCCAAGTTCCCGCATGGGATTTGACCCATTTACCTGGAATAATAGGGACGCATTTGACTTGCAATCAATGAACACTATCACCCCTCGTCAATACAACCTGAAAAATAACCAATAGATAGGAATTGTAATAAATAATTAACGTTATTTAAGAACACATGTGCTGCTTGATTATACCAGTTTTTTCACTTGACACGAGGGTCAGATTTTGAATGGCAACTAACCTCGTGTTCCCGCATCTTCAACTGTAATTTTGAATGGCAACTAACCTCGTGTTCCCGCATCTTCAACTGTAATTTTGATAAGCAACACTTATATTTTGTACTATTTTAACAGTGCCTTATTTGAAGATGTAAGGTTTCATTGTCTAATTTCTTCTCTCTTATAACCTCCCCCCTTTCCCTTGAGAATCAGGGCTGTAAAGATATCCCACTCCTTCATAGAGGAACTTGTCTAGAGCAGGGAGCCTCCACAGTGGTCTCAAACCAGCTCTGTCTGGCTTTCTATATCTATACATCTATCAACAGGGTGTTTAACTATAAACTGCCTTTGACGCGAAGCTTCACCTCCCTTCTACGACAAACAAGGTGTCTTCTTCCATGGCATCACTCCTTTCCTTCTGAAGTCTCTTGGCCGTGTTCTTTCCCATGACAAGCAGGACTGTCTCTGACGCTTGGCATCGCTTGCTCACGTTTGTGTTAAGCAAGGAGTCATCTCCAGAAGCGTCATTCCCTTTATTTGGTGGTTATAGGCTTATCAGTGCGTCTCGTGTGTCGCAATTTCAGCGTTGATTCTGCCAACCTGATTTTTGACGTTGCTTACATGAAAAAATGTGTCATTCCAATATTACAGGCCTCCCCACCCCTCTGATTCATCACCTTCACTGGTGATCAGGATTTTTAAATAATGGTGCCGTGTAACTATCCAGAAAATTCACTTTTAGAGTATCTTTCATGATGAGGGTCTCCACGTTCTTGGTGTCACCCTTTGAATCTATGGTTCCCCTTTTTGATTTAATTATGCGCTGGCCTCAAAGTGAGCCACCCTATGTCGTCGGCAATCTCCAAACCGACAGAAACTAGTTTTGACGTATTGGCGTCAATTTATACGCTGATTTAATGAAGATATCTGCATTGGTTCCCGTGCAATGAACATTTTACATTTTAAAACTCTTCTCCCAGGACCTTTTTGAGATTGCCTCTTTGTTAGCTAATATTCCAAGTTTTATTTCCTCCGTGCCACTATTACCTTTGTGAGAAGGCATTAGTATCATTTTTAGCGTCGCCCATGCCCTTACGTTTGGATCTATGGTGCCACAACTTTCTGGTAGATTCATTATTTCCTCGACTTCTTAGGAGTCATGATCTTTATCTTAGACAACCCTCGAGTTTTATGGTCATACTTGCGGTAGGGGTTTCTGGCTTTGATTCCCTATTCAGCTACTATTACTATTGTTAGCTCTTCGTTCTTCAACCCATACTACCAATTTGCTCCCCTTTTGGTTGTGTTTAAAATCATCATCAGCCATTTTGACTCTTACCGTTAAATATGTTCCCTTCTGATGCTTTGTTGCCAGTTGGCATAAACTCTTGAGTCTATCTTTCATTTCTAGGAAGTTCCTGTTCCCCTGGCTTCATTTATTTCTACCTGAATATGATGGTCTGCCAACTGAGTTCTTTGTCCCTGGAACATGGATTTCCGGCTGTATCATTTCCAATATCCTTTTCTAGTAAGGAATGGTTCTCATGTCAGCTGTTATAAAAAAATGTACACGTGCCTTGGGAAAAAATATTGTATATGACTCACCAGATTACAATCTTCTATCTTGTAAGTTAAAAAAAATGTTTGAATCTTTAAGTTGTACAAAAATTCACCCATGAATTATTATTTTGCATCAAAATGTCCATTTAACACGTGAAACACAAGAAAGAGATATTGGTGGTAAACATTCCAATATTTTGGAAGCCAAACAACATCAGCATCCTCGTAGCTTTCCCGACAATAACTATTTGTACAGCGGGAAGCCTCACTTTTGAGACCTGACATAAATATATCAAATGGGATATCTTCCTCCATTGCAGCTTGTACATCAAGATAGATCCAATGCATATACTGGACTGGGGTCATTCATTCATTGTAACTATCATACTTTGATATTTGACCCTTTAACCTTTCATCTGTAACCATTAGTGTTACCCATGCAGGTGTAATTGACCAGGTACTCCACCCAAATAAATACTCATTGCAGGATTTGGGTAGTGGTCATCCGGTGTTCCTGTCACCGAATCAAGTGTTGAGATTGTATCCTTTATTATCACCTGTCCTTCTGAGGCTAATCTAATTTTAATTTCCATTTCCAATAAAACTTCTTCAGCCTTGTTCTGATTGTTGTTTGTATTTCTACTTAAAATACATTTATTTGTATTTATTATATTTGCTCCGATTATAACTGGGCTCTTTTAACGTCATATACTACATTCGCCCCTCCACATAGTTGATATGGTTCTGCAGTTTGTGAATCTACGATTTTTTCTAATACCCAAGTGAAGGATCTATTACGTGGAGGCATTGAAGGAATGAACACTACAATAAATAGTTTATTTTTGAATTTAAAGTGTTAAAATTGTCTCTATTTTGTGGAGGCATTATAAAAATAAACACAAAAATCAATATTTATTATCTAATAAACAAAATTAAATAAGCCTAACTTACATTTAAACCATAAAATAACTGGAAAAGTACCTACATTTATGGAGAAAGCACGCTACTAGTGGCTTTATTTCTCGGAGATATTGTTTCAATGAACAATAAAATAAATATTTTAGATTAAATTTTTAAGATACAAAATTAAATATACTTAATTTACACGCAATAATATTAAAATTGCTTAAAAATAGCTAATTTTAAAACGAAAATCCAGTCCACAAACATTGGTTCTTTTACTTTAGGCATAGCTGCAATGAACACCAAATTAAATAGTGTAGTTTTTTTATCCACGAAAGAAATGTAACGGGTTAAATGATCCGTTAACACACTGAAAATACCATGTATATAATTAACACGATAAATACAAGGATTAATAAATTCTAATAATGTGTGGCAGATATTAACTCATGGTGAAATCATGTTGTTGGAAACGCCCAAACGTGAGTTAAGTGCCCCAGTTGACTGTTCCTGGAGGTTCTACAAAAGAACATCTTACTCGCCAGCCCCAGTTCGATTAAATGACAGAGTTGCTTCTATGTGTTTTACTCTGTGCTGTCTACTAGCGCTAGTTGTCTTTCTGCTCAATTCTACAAACTCACCCCCTCTTTTTCCTGGTAGACGCCCTTCGCGAATACGTCAGTCCTTCTTGAGTAAAACAGGCATCCCTCGCTTCACATTTTTGTATTCAATTGTAACTATTCATTGGAGTAACAGCCTAGACGTGAAACAAGGATCAGACAACTAAGACACTGGTGATCACGATGTGTGAGGCATCGGTCTCTCATCCTCACCCCAGATGTAGCTACGTAGGTCACTATGAGTATTTGAATTAATAGTCTCTGTTAGAGTTCTTACACTTGTTTTTATATACATATGACTTAGATTTGTATGTCAGAATTTCTGGCTTGTTTTTCAATTCCCATAAGGGATAATTTTGAATAATAGAGTTCTTACTCTTTGTTTCTATGTCAATATGACATAGTTTTTTATGTCAGAGTTTCTGACTTCTCTATGCACATAAGGCATTGTTTTTATTGTAATGGTTCTTACTCTTTGTGTAGTCCCCCTTTTTATAAACACTCAGAAATAACAGTCGGGGATGGTAACAAGACAGTTATTTTATTAAGATAACAAATTACATACAACTCGATGAGAGAGTAAGACAACATAACGCGTTAGGCGCTGCAAATATATATATCTATGTATATATATTATCAGCGCCTAACGCTTTATGTTGTCTCGCTCTCTCATTGAGTTGTATGTAATATATTTTCTGGATAAAATAACTCTAAGTTTTGCCTCATATATATACAAGAGGCAAACAATTATTTAATTGGCGTAAACTAGTTTGATAACCTTAGAAATTATCCAAAGCCCAAACGGCGTTATACACTGTGGGACAAGTGACAAATGGTAATTTCTGGCGTGTTACAATACTCTCGCCCATAAGTGGCCACTCAAAACACTTTAAATAAAATATTATAAATTGGTCTTCAAATTAATCTCAATTAGTCGTGTAGTAGTAACATATTAATCATCAAATGAAAGATCCAGATAAAAAATTGTCTATCAGGAATGCGATACAGCAAATACTCTTAAGAGATAAGTTATCCTAGCTTACAGTCCCCAATGGACAAACAACTCAAAAACTTTAAACATTTTCAACAATGATGAATAGCCTCTTACTAAATAACAAGATAAATATAAATACCTAAAATACCCAAAGAAGAAGAGCTGGTAAATGATGCTATTAGGTTTAAATGACCGTCCTAAATGGCATTAGTCAAAGGGTAAAAAAAAAATCCGTTAAGTGGATATGAAAGCTTAAAAATATGACACAAGATCCAAAGGTCCTCCATAGGGATCGTAATGAAAGGTGAACAAATAGTTTAAAATCACCGCCCAAAGATATTAAATATTATCATGGCTTTAAGAGCCCCAAATTTACTAAGTCCATATTCTGCCAATAATTAATAAGTTATAAGTATAACTAGTCCAGAACAATAATTTTGAATAGAATAGGACATTTGAAGCCAAAGGAGAATTTTGAATAACCTAAGGCTTAAATAAGCCTCTCGCAATGTCGCTCACCTTGTAGCCAGTAAGTAATATGTGCCTATAACACAGACACACCATCATTATTTACCCTAAAAATATGCCACGTGCTCTCGAGGTGCGGGAACAACAGGAGAGAGAGAGAAAGAGAGAGAGAGGGG
>CABEEJ010007586.1:0-19790 GCA_901482245.1 Timema douglasi | reverse complement strand
AGAGAATAACGCTGGCGCCACTGGCGGCCCCAGATGGGGAATGGATATGTAACCAACCGCGTCAAACCTATTCCCTACAGTCAAGTTAAACCTTTCGATCCTCTTCCCGGAAATCGACTCATAGAAAATCCACATCTCATCATCATACCTTATACATACACACCTTCCCACATCCCAGTCAAGAAAATCCTCCCCAAATTCCGAGACCCAGCGCAATCATTCAGTTTCACCAATTTCACCTCACAGTGTAAATAATGATACTATTAGTGTAAATAATTAATCAAGTGTATGTATGTACAAGGTATTAATAATCATTCACGAGGTCAGGAGTCACGAAAGTGACTCTATTCTCGAACACAAATATAGCCCTTTCGCAGGCAGACCTGGTTTGGCATTACGGTCAAGTCAGTACAGTCCTGAGTCGGGCTACAAAATCACACACCTGTAGTATTCTGCAGGCTCATTTCATTGGTTCCATTTCATCAGGTTTATAAGTTCATTCGCGAGGTTAAGAGTCATGACAATGACTCGGTACTCAAACAACAAATCAGCCCTTTTGCAGACATCCTGGCTTGGCGTAACTGTCAAGTCGGTAGCTCAGAGTCGGGCAACAGCCGAACGGCTCAGCATTAATCACTTCCATGTGACAATGTAATCAATCATGACTTGTAATACCCAGCATGGAAGGAGTATATTGCCATTTGGCACGGCCTCATCAATTAGTTCTGCAAATTTCACAACTTAATTTCTCAATTTTTTTAAATTACAATTTTTCTAATTTTTTATGTGTTTTTTTAGCGTATAGTTCGGTCACCTGTGTGTGTGACCTTTAGCCGCTCTGGTGGTGCAGAGCGTTGTTCAAGTATACCTTGTAATATGATACGGTTTATATTGCACCGCGATTGGGTATCAATTATTAAGATTTCGGATTTATTTTGATATTTGATGCGGGTGTGGACGATACCAGGTTTTATGAGGATGACGTGTACATGCCTTATTGCGCACTTATCACACAGTTATGTGATTTGATTAGATGTGATATTTATTCTTATGTAATGAGTAAGACTTTTGATGTTGCACGCGATTTATTTAAATGATTACACCTTCGGTACTGAAGACATGTTATTAAATGATATAGTTTTTATCAATTTACGAATTGTTCTTCAGTGATATTACATGTTCCGTGTTTTGAGTACTGTGTGCTTTTTCTCTGTTTGTGGATTCATACGCACAAGCTGCTTATATATGACCTACCCCTTGCTTCTTGGACCCCTTGTCACCAGTGTCAAAACTAACCAATAGAAAATTTCCTGGCAACCTGATGTTGTGAAGGCTAGCTTCCTATTGGTTAAAGGGAGCCAACATGTCACATCATTTTTCTAATACAACGGAGTTGATCATTTAAAGGAAAAAGTTTTAAAACACAGTGTAATGAAATTACTTCTGAAAACGCGTGATTATCCATGGATGAAGTACTAAAAGAAAACTTTACATACAGTTGTTTAAAGAAAATACACTTCATAAATGACTTTTTGAATATATGAGAGAGGTACAATACATTATCATTACACTTGGAGATTGTCTACACATCGTACCCTCAATGATGTGCTGTGATGATAGTTATTATGAAGGTGTGGAGCTAACTAGCCAACTCTGGTAACTGTTGGGAGAGTTACCCTATTGGAAAAAATACTCATGGTGTCAGCCGGGAAACGGACCTGGAAACTCTAGGTTTGCAGCCAGATGCACTGCACTTTACCACGGGGCCGGTTTTCTCATGTGTGCAGACTATTGTGTATGTGTATATTATATAAAATATATAAAATATGGGTGTTTCTACTTATCTTATTTTGAGGCTATTGATTTATTGTACACAGCTGCGTATATGCTCATAAAAATGGTTAATTAACATTTTTGATATTTCTAATATTTTTTTATATCATTTGGACTTCAAATGAAATAAGGTCTACTGTAGTTGATATGTATTTTACTAATAGGGTAATTTATTGGTCATCTTAATTATTTTTGCTACTCACTATATTAAATAAAACCATAGAGTGAAAACGTGTTAGATCAGATTTTTCTACAAAATTTTGAAGTACGCGCGTGGGAAAATAACAAGATACTAGGACTTTTTGGTTTAATTGTCTCACGAGTGTCAACGGGGTACCCCCAGTCTAAGTGAACTACTCTTTATGTCGTGTGTGATCAGTTGGCTATGAATCTAAACTATATACGGCTCTCTGTAGTTGCCAAGTCAAGTGGTTGAATTCATAAAAAAAAAATCGTTTTGCCCCAAGCACAGATGAAAACAGAATCAGTTATTTTATTGTTTAACACAATTAATTAATGAAAAAGATAATGACATTATTTAAAGTTGAATTTACTGTATTTATATTACATTTAGAAAACAACTAAAAAGTAGATTTTTTTTAAAAGTATTAATAAAAATGAAAAAGGAAATAATTAAAAGCACTAAAGAAGCAGCTGAGGAAAAAGTGAAAGAAGGGCAGAATGAGTTGAACAAAAATGGATAAAGAATAATTTTCATAGCTCCTATTTGTTTCTACAAATAAATTATAATTAATTTAACATGTCACGATTTTTCCTTTTATTGATGGAAATTTAAAACTTAATAATCTCACCAAAAATGTCCTTCATGGTGATTCCTGTCTGTATTTCCACATAGTTGGTTGGCTTGTTTTCTTTCAGCGGCAATGGAGTGATGACAGTCAAGTGGTGACCTCTATTGGCGAGTTCTTTGAACAATGATGTGAGCAGAATTTGGTGACTTGGGGCTGGAAAGGGTGCGACTCCTAGAATTCGCGCTGTGTATCCTGGGGCAGTAAGCGCTGTTAGCAACAACAGCAGATAGAGCGTACCAGCCATTATCTAACATTAAAAACAAGGAAACCATAATTTATTATAATACAATATTTTAGTAATAATTCTGTTGCTAAACAAAACCAATCCATTTTATTTAGGGTGGATCTATAGATAGAGTTTTTCCAACGGCAATTTTGATTTATCCTCCTAACTCTGACTTTTAGGTTGAGATTTTGCTTAGTTTGAGTCTCAATTGTAAGTACTAGGGGTAATCTTCCACCAAAATTCAGCCTACTATCACCTGGACACTTTCACAGGTGAATCAACAAATAAAGGCAAAGTATCCTATCGATTTAGTTCATAACACGAGTCCAGTGGCTTACATAGGCTAATTTAACTTAGGGAGACATAAAGTTGCGGGATTCTTATCAAGAAACTGTATCCACATGAGTGTTGAAAATAGCTCTGAACTATGGAATAGAAGATCTACACTACTACGGGGGAGTCGGTTAGCAATTAATTCCCGTGTCTAGAGTCATGATCAAGTCACTACCCTTGGCTGGAGACATGACAAATAAGTGTGGTCAAATTAAAATTGTTGCCTGTTAGTTTTCAAAATCACATTTTGTAGCATTTTATTTTTAGTTAGTATTCAAAGTCAATTTACCCTAATACATACTAAGCCATTCTATTTAATTATTTTAGTCATACAATAGATCACACTTATTAGGTTAATTTCAACAAACTACAAATCCTCAATGTTCTCCTTAATTAAACCACTGTTTTGGTCATTTGAGAAAAGCAGTGCATTGACTTCTGCACCAAAACTACTCACAGGAAGCCATACTGTCTGGAATTCTACCCATTCGAATGCAGGATTAAGAATTTATAAAACTAATAACAACTGTACCAAATAAATTGTAATAACTTCTTGCATTTGCTCAGAAAATGTATGCTGAAAGTAGAGGAAAGTAGGGTATTATGGAATACCATTTACATTTTTTGTATGTAATTTACTGTTTCTTAGTAAAAACTCCAAAAAGCAGTATGAACACATACTATAGTTAACTTTAACATGTGTAAAAAACTATTATTAATTGTCTTGTTTATAAAAAATAAAAATAATAAAAATATAACAAACAAAGGGTAATATGAAATAGTCGGGTAATACGGAATACGAGGTTTATATAATAAAAAATCCATCTAAAGTACAGGAAACCTATTTAATTCTAATTTGAAAAACAAATACTTTAATATAATGAGTCTACTTCATGGAAATAGACAGAAATCACACACGTAATCTGCCTTTTCTGCCCCTGTACAGTCAAGATGAGCTCACAAAGAGCAGCTTAAACACTGAATCCATAGCTCCCCTTTGGAATCCTTGGAGAATTTTCCATCACAGAAGATGCACTCAGTGTTCTTTGTTGTCCGGTTCTTTTCCTGGTGGCATGTAGTCCATTACAGATGACACATCAGAATGGAAAGATTCATCGTTGCTGGAGTCCTCTCTAGTTGAATTAGTCGCCTTAGGCCTGGGTTTAGAAGAGAGGTTGAAGTTTAATTTTCTAACAGGGGGTCTTTGAGCTTTTGTTCTCTTTTGTATTTTCAAAACTTCCAGTTCCTTCTTCGTCTGTTTTTCTTCCAATCCGGTCTCTAATTTTTTTTTATACGGAGAGCATGTTATTATAGAGGAGGAACCAGCTTTCCTGTCTCTACTTAATTTCTGTTTTTTGGAGGTGGGGGTGAAATCTGTACAGGAAGGACAAGATTGGTCGACTTTGGCTCGACAGGAACAATCACATCAGGAGTTTTAGATGGGCACGGTTGAGGTGAGTCATAAAGGGTTGATGGACTTGGAATGGGGGCAGGTGTTGGTTCAATAGGTCTTGTTTCAGGCCTTGGAACTGTGTAACTGTGAGTGTTGAAGCAATGAAATCCTCACTGCTAAAACATTTCTATTGACAGGATAAATGCCAGTCGCTTTGAAACCATTAACCGCAATGTCCCCACGTTTTACTTTAAGGTATGCCCTGTCAAATTGCTCCATCATATCAAAATAACTCAAGGGCCTTGAACTGTGCCGTAAAAAGGATCTCACTTCCTCACTATAATGAGATTTTAATGGACCCATAAAGGTTTTGTCCAAGGGTTGGATTTTATGTGAAGAGTGGGGAGGCAAACTTATGATAGTAACATGATTTTCTCTAGCCAAGTTGATAACGTCAATGTTATTCTTGTGGGTTGCATGTCCATCAAGGAAAAGCAGGACAGGTGAATCATCTGAGGGTTTCGCAACATCAATGAAATGTCTAATCCATTTGGTGAAGATGTTTGTTTGTATCCAACCACTTGGGTGAAGAGAGGCTATGGTTCCTGGCAGGGCACCTTTAAGCAGCTGTTCATCCATGTTTTTACGTGGAAATATGACAAATGGTGGTATGAAGTCACCTCCAGCACTCATACAAGGAGCTATGGTAACAAGGGAATCTCTTTCAGCTGATGTAAGGGATCCGATTTGTCTCTTCCATTTCAGACCTATTACACGAGGGATTTTACTTTGAACTACAGACAAACTGGTTTCGTCTACATTAAATACCCTTTTAGGAGGATAGTTGTGCTTTTTGAAAACAACGTCGATCAGGTCAAAAAACTTGTCAACTTAGTCTTTATTAAACCCCTTGGCTCTGGCAAAGGGTGTACCCATCGGTTTACGAACTGAAAGTTTTGGATTCCTTTTCAAGAAAGCATAGAACCAATCTTTGCCTGCAGCTTCATCCTTAAATGGATGGGGAATGTTATTGCGAGCCGCAAGTTGGCAGGCAAGATTGCATAAATCCCTTTTGGTTAGTCCATAGAACATTGCCTCCATCTCAACTAAGTACTTCTGTAACTCATCTTCTATTTCTTTCGAACACACTGGCTTACGGCCTAGAGTAGTTGAGGCGGCTACCTTAGCACTTTTCTCATTACTGTTGGCAAGCCGGAAGAGAGAAGCTCTGGGAACTTTGAACTCCTTAGACGCCTTGAGGTACCCCATCTTCTTCTCCCGAACAGCTTCTATAGCCAAAGTCATCTGGTTCGGACACCAATGTTTTCGCTTATTTCCCTCATCTTCCTTCTCCTTAGACATATTTGGAAAAAAATAATCTTACGATTTAAAACCCTTATAGTTAACAAAAGGGAGGGGTAAACTTAAAACAAACAAAACATACAAGAAAACGAATGGCTTGCAGGTTTTGTCTGTAGGCAACTGTTTAAATTGCATTAAAATAATTTGATACTTACACCTCAGTGGGCTTACAATTAATTTATAACAGACTAAACTTTGTTTTTTTAATTTAGCCTGACATTAATTTTGATTTTTTCATAAATCTTGTTTAGAATATAAAGTGATAAAATTAAAAGATAATCTACTATTTCAACTTTTTTTTAATATTGTTTATGTCGAGTGATATGGAATACCTAGTATTCCATGATACCCGAAACGCCATCTTGGACAGATAGTCTAAAAAGTGATGAACAAATACTGTCACTGAAAAACCAATCTCATAACAATAAACTACAACTCTTTAGGTGTACATTATGCTTAGTCTTAAAGCTTAAGTCACATTGTAGTAGTTAGTAAAAATATTTGAAGGCTTACCTGCAAAAATTCTTGTGAAGCACAAAACAAAATTAGTTCTATGAGATCCATCAAGCTGGCTACCTCTGTTGGCAAGTTCAATGATTACAGCTGAATCCTGTCCAACGACTCAGGAGTAGGGAACATGATACTCCCACCTCGTTCATGCCCCAATCTTACTATATGTCGGAGTGCCATGTGCAGGGTGTTCTTTACCTCCAACCTGGACAGCCTCAGGGTCTTCTCGAAGGTCCCGTACGCTTGAGATGGCACATCACCTATCCCTTTTTCCATCTCTCCTTCCACACCTGTGTAGTCTCTCGTTTGACTGCCCTTGCTTACCAACTTACTATTAATCCCTCTCTCCTTCTTCCCGTAGCCCAGACCATGCCTCCAGAACTTCCAATTTTGCTTGGGCTTAGTGCTAAGCTCAGTCTTATAAGCGATCACCTCCTTAGGCTTATCCTGAGGCTTCGCATCTATCTTACTCTTGGGCCTTACAGGTATGGCTACCGGAGGATCATCAGCAGAGTTTTCACAAATTTTACAGATGTTGGTCAACACTAGGGGATTTAACGTCGCGTTCTGGACCTGCGATATCAGCGTCGATGACGCCGCTGCCGAATCCCCTGTAGAGCCGAACTTTCCATTCAAAAACTCGTTACCCGGCCAGCTGTTGCCATCCCACGCATATGTCGTGACCAGATACTCTCCTACAGACCTATAGGTCTCGTATGGAGCTCTCTAGGTCGACATGATCCGTATGTCCCTACCCTCCAACATTTTCTCTCTATCTGCAAAGTGCTCCATCACGCCAGCCATCCACAGCAGCTCTAATACCGCTATGGTACCCATATTCGAGCCATGTTTATCCACCGCTGCGTAGAAACATTCCCTCAACTCCTGGTAGAATATGGTATCTTGGTGTTCCGAACCACTCCAAACCCCGAGGCCAAAAACCAACCACCTGGAGATGGACCCTACACGACCTCTTCCTCGATATTATATAAGCCTCAGAGAAGATAATTTCAAAGATGGTTCTCATCCGGCGCCTATATATCGATTTGAAGATAACATCCCCATCCCTCGACTCAAACGTCCCCTCATGGTCCTCTCTATCTCCTTGGAAATATTTATTGATGTACTTCATCACCGGATCTTCCTCGGGATTCGGGCTCATGTAGGTTCTGTCACCTCGCCCAGCATGCCTCAGATTCGAGCCCACCAAGCCAATGATTGACCCACCGGTGACTACCCCCTCCTTTACAGGGTGATCCATATTTCCCCTCTCACCCTTGTTTATAAATCATGTGGTCGAGGAGATCCAAATCAGCCCCGATGCCACTATTTCATAGTCCCGCAGACTCGCCATGTTGTTATCTCTCCCCGCAGCTACCCCCCCGTACCCGCATGACTTGAAGCCAGTGCGCGTACAGTAGGTTTCGTTTCTTTCAGTTCCATAACAGTGCCTGCATCTTTGGCTGAGGAGCCTCCTGACGAACCTCTCGACTGACATATTTCTGTAGAAGGGTCTCATCTCAGCAGGTCCATCACTGGCCAGGAATCCTACTAATGCTGCCATGAACTTGTACGTCCATCCATGGACCAACGTACGCACCGATAGTATATGATCCTCGGCCTCCTCAACACCCATGACTCCCTTACCAACCATTTTCCCCATATCCACCGTTGGCATCGGGATTCTACACAACTCTAGATTTTGCCAAAACTCCTTGCATACCCCTTTTTTCATGGCCAGGTCCATGTCAGCTTTCCTCTCTTCGATGAGCTTAGGATAAGTCTACAATTTATGTCAACAGTTTAATGTCCATAGTCGGTTCTTTCTATCTGTCTCCTCATCATCATTTGGTGGGTCTGGCAATCCCTTGAGTTCGGCTTCTTACACTTTTCCGACCTCTTCCTTGCCACGCATGGGGTACACACATCCTCCCTGCTCTTGCAGTCCTTATATTTGTGGCCCTCTTTTTCACACTTCCCGCAGAGCTCCTCCTTGCTGGGGCAATGCGCCATGACATGGCCCAGGTCTCTGCACTTGTAACACCTCGTCACCACGATATAGTCCTTTACGGACACCGCGCTAAACGAGATGTACATCCTGCAGTTCAATAGCATGTTCCTCACTCTTGGGGATACCTCCCCCACATGATTGACTACATGTCTGTCTCTCGGTCCCGTCTTAAACTTAGGCTTGAAACCTTCCTCAAACTCCTCTTTGGTCATTCTCCCCTTCAAGTTCTGCCCGAACGTCATGTCAGTGAGTTTATCCCCAGTTAAGTCCCTTTCCCCGTCAAAGATAGTTATCAGCGGTCGCCTCTTCCTCGGTTCCTCACAAGTCATTGTCTTTGCCAGTTCCTTGTTTCCAATGATATTTTTGACGTCATCTTCCGACTCCGTTTCCACCACTAGTCTGGTTCCAGCAGGTCGTATAGCTCTGATCTTAATATGGTCTTTCAAAGGTTTGATTTTCCCCATTAGAGTTTTTTTCATATCTTCAACCGACTTTCCCTGCAGGGAAATCACAAACACCGTCCTATGACTAGGCCCCGCCTTTATTACGTTACCCACATCTAGCTTCCTCTTTGTTGGCTGCCACCGAGGCATAGGACATCCCCTGAATTACCCGATTGAGCATCCCTTTCACCCTACTCTGCCCCTTCAATATCAGGTTCTCCTCCTTTAGGATTTTTATTTGCCCATTCTTATACACCGATTCCAGGATCAGCAACCTAACCCTTCCCATTATTTCCCCTAGATCCCCCTTATTTAACCTTCCGTCTTTACCATATTTTGACCTAATGAAATCCTCCACCTCCTCTATCTTATTCAGTGCCTCTAGTGGGATTTCATCCTCTTTCTCTTCCCTCATCTCCACCTCCTTCTTCTCCACCTTCTAGGTTTCTTCCTTCTTCTTTTCTTCCTCCGTCTTACTTGGTTGACTTAACATCTTTTTCTTCTCCTCCGACCTCTCCTTTTCCCTCCCCCTCTCCCTAGCCTCTTTCACTCCCCCTCCCCCACCGCCTTTCCTGTCAGTACTCATTACTGTGCTGACATATCAGACACTTTTATACTGAACACAACCACTGAGTCAATGTTCTACTAGGTTACTAGAAGGTTACTAGGTTGTACCCAGCAGTTACCCTAAAACTTCTCAAAATGATTTCCCACAGTTTGTCAAGGTTATCAAAAGTCACCAAAGATTAACTATAAATATCACAAGATTCTCCACAACCTTTACCAAAGCTTTATCCTGTCAAAATGAAATATGATCAAAGTTACTAAAAAGTTACCAGAAGTTACCAAAAGCTGGTTCTACCGACGTCTTCACTGAAAATTTAACTTTTACCAGTATCCCAAAAGTTACTAAAATTACCAGAAGTAACCAAAAGTTTGTACCACTGACATGAACACTGAAAGTCTCTAAATTCACGAGGTTTCCAAAAAGTTACCAGAAGTTACTAAAAGTTGTCATCACTGGAATTACTCCAGAAAATTTTTAAGTTTATGGTGTTACTAAAAAGTTACTAACAAAAATCTCCACGAGGCTACCAGACTGTAACCAGGCAAGCTCATACGTCACTTGCACCGAAGTTTCACCGGGAAGTGACCAGGATGACCCTCTTTGCTCCGACCTGGTTATATTAAATTCACTATTTTCTTAATATCTACTATACCTCTGGCCCGATTTTTTCCATTTATACAACAAGATCTTCAGGATTTTAGCGGGCTTCTTCCTCACCTACTGTCGTCCCCCGGACCCTCCGGGCTGTTCCAGAAACCGTGAAACACTGCTGTGCCTCCAGATAGTTTTGAACTCAGACGAAAGTAGATTCCTCTTATAGCCACTAATATTCTCCACACTTTACTTTAGAAATAATTTTTAAATCTCCACTTTTGCTAATTTTTAAAAACAAAAAACACAGAGTGACATCTGACACGTTCGCTCAGTGTAGCACCTCAATGGGAATACAGGACATTATGACTGTATGAACTCAAAAATTTACATAATTGGCCAATGTAATATTTACTACTTTTTGCTTCTTAAATTGTGATTATTTTACTCTATAGTGCCATTGAGCCTTTAGCTGAAAGTAGTTTTTAGAATGTATAGAAATGTGTTTTTTTCATTTAAGCGTATAAGACTATGATTTGTGCTCATCTTTACGTAAATAGACCATTTTTACTTTATCTCGACACCTTGAAGATAAAAGTACTGTGCTTGTAAAAGGTCCAAATTTTGATAACTGTCAATCACCGGAAAGCGAAAAGGTTTTTTTGTGATGCCGTCTGCCTGTGTGTGGTTATCTAAAGTAGTGGTTGAATTGAGAGCTCCAGAGAACTTTTCTCCCATAAGGTTAACATTGAACCTCCATCTTATGAGGAGGAACACTTTCTCCCATAAGAATAACATTGATCCTCCTCACTGTAAAGTTGGGTCACTTTCTCCCACATAATAAAAGCATTGACCAGTGGCAGATCGGGAAATATTATTTTAGGGTTTAACCATCTTTTCGAGTTTTAGCATTGATCCATTACATTACAAAGTTGGGCCGAAGGTCCCGGGTTCGATTCCCGTGTCCAGGTATCATTTTTCAATTTTCAGAATATGATATCTATTAGGGAATATCCCCACTAAAATGCATTAACAATAGTTTCGGCTATTTGTTTCATCTTTTTATAAATGTTATACCTTCCAATGCTTTTATACCTTATACCCTTTTTTATTTTATTTACTTTTAACCCCTTTTTACCTTTT
This sequence comes from Timema douglasi, assembly GCA_901482245.1. Lineage (NCBI taxonomy): Eukaryota > Metazoa > Arthropoda > Insecta > Phasmatodea > Timematidae > Timema > Timema douglasi. Next base: position 8,565 of record CABEEJ010007586.1, on the reverse strand, counting down.
TTTGAATAAATAAAAGATGAAAAATGAGGCATGCAGTGCATCATTGTGAAGGACTTAGAGAAAAATTTATGTAGAGAACAATTAACTAAGTTTAAATTAAATAAATTCCAATAATATGTATGTTTGATAAATTCTAACACTACAGTTTACTATAGCTTACAAAATTGTGTTTAACAGTGAGGGTTAAAAAATAAAGGTAGGACTAGCTAAGCCAACTTTGAAAATAGTATCAACACACATTACAATAATTAGTCGGTGATGGCAAGTAACAGAATCTTGGAAACAAATAATTTATTAGTTCAATAAAATAAAATAACGTTTTAAATTAGTATGTTCAAAATTTAATAATTAAAATTTGAACATACTAATTTAATTCTTAATCAACTATTCTCATAAATATTTAGGTAACTTTTTGGATCGTTAGTTAAACAACCCTAGTTGGTTCAAAGCTAGTTTTATAACTTTCTGGTGTGAAAGTTCAGGTCTACAATCTATCGGCACTATTTTAATTCCACAGAGGCTTTCTATTCCCTCTTCTGCAGAACAGTGTACATTAATTGATTCTTCTCGCGCTGTGCGCTGGATGAGTAAAAGTACACGTTGTGGGTAGTATAAACGGGCAGAATGTTGTAGAACTCACAAATCTATCACAGAAAATTAAAAATATATATTGTACGGTGCACCACACATGCTCTTTCTCTCTTTTATCTTAAAATAAACATTTACTAAGAACTTGTAAGATTTGTGAAACAAAATAATAGGTCAATACATTGTAGTAAGCATTAACCAATGATCATAAATAAAAATAATATACACTGTTACTTACATGGCGTCACTAGCTCTTATTTATTGGGGGGATGGATTTAACCAAGTTCGTACCCAGTTATTTTGGGTGGAAGGGGTGAGAGGTAAAAGGGGGGTGGAGGATACTTGCAGTGGCTCATGGGGATGTCCCCAAATTGCGTTATCAATGTTTTTAACGTTAAATATTTTATGAAGCATTTTAAAGTGTTCTAACACATAGTTAAGCTTTTAGCTATTAGAAAATTCAATAGAATCCAATAATCTACACGCCTAGATATTGAAGAGGGGGAATAAAATAACTATTCATAATTTTGAAACTTCCTTTCCCTGTTACGGCTCTGGAAACAACCAGTTTTCCCTTCACATCAAAGAAAAAATAATAATTTTTTACCAACTGAATAAGAAAAAAGTGATACAACTTATTTAGCCATTGTATCTATTATATAGATAAACTACCTGAATCTCTAATACAATGATCCAAAATGGATCTTATATTTAGTATTTTCTGAATAAAACACCTCTCATTGTTTCTTTTATATCTATGCTATCCAATATGTATTTGTGCATATGACAAAGTGAACGTGATTTAGTCATTTTTGTGTCATACTTGATCTTAAGTAGGTTTTTAGTCTACGCACTGTCACTGAAAATATTGAGAAGAAATAAATTGAAATAGTTCCTTCTAGGAAAACGGAGGATTTGGGAAGAAAAAGGAAAGATTTCCTAGACAAATATAAATTACAGGTGGTCGGTCTTGTCTAATGATTTTTCTGCACTTAGAAAGTAAAGTGTCAATCATTGTTAGCTAAGAAATTAAACTCCAAAATATATACTATATTATTAACAAAATATGTTGTAATAGCATTTTTATTATGGAAATTGACTTATTTACATCCCCACTGTGAGAACCAGCCTTTCCAAAATTCAATACTTTATTCAAAGTTTCCTATCTGACCAGATTATTGGGGGAGGGGAGGGTTCATCCCCATATCCCCGAAAACGACGCCCGTGGTTAATTACTATATGGCGTTAGGAACTAGGAACATTGTTACAGAAATATTGAGAAAAGAGAAATATCTTTGTCCGCTGAAGGGCATGAGAATCAATTTCATATTTTAAAAGCTGAATTAAAAAGTATATATATAATACAAACTTTTTATTTTAATAGTACTACAATTTTACAATAATAAGTTAGTGCGTATCTCAAATAGTTGAGTAGAAACTATGAACATTGGAAAATTTCCCATATGTAAAGTACCCTTAAACTCATTTTCATGAGCAAATGAGAGTCACCATCTTGTTTATAAAGATAAACAGTGTCAAGATTTTTTTTTTTTTATCAAAGTTGTTAGAACTAATTTTGAGAAAATCTAATTTTTCTCTTTTCACACTTCAGAAACTACCCCTAATTTGATGGTTAGATAACTAATTCAAAAATCCCTTTGGGGGACCTTATGAAAATACCAGATACCAAGTTTTAGTTCAATCGGTAAAATAGTTTCGGCTCTAGACCGAGGTACAGACAGACGGAGGGCATTGCAAAATCCACTTTTTTTGTTTTCAGAGGTCATGAAACGTAGACATTTATCAAAATCTCAAGTTCGATTCTTTTGACGATCAAAATGGGCTACTTTCTCTCCGAGGATGTCTAGAGAAAGTAAAAATTTAAAATAACTTAACTCAAGATAACAATTTTGAAAATACTATGAAAGCTATCACAGCCTTAGATGCTGTTTGTATTATAACTAATAACACTAACAGGTTAAACTTTGAGAAATTTAGAGGACAAACACTTCAAAAGATACTGCATCAGTGTTTTACAGTCTAAGGCGTTGGTATTCAACCTTGGGTACGCATACCTCTGGTGGTATGCGAAGACATCTTAGGGGGTACGTACAATTTAAAAATATGTTTTTTTTTATCCTCACGTCTTACTACCTGTTCAGGTTATACGCTTATGTATTGATAACGCAGTCAAGGATGAGCAAGTCTGAGTTTAGAGGAAGGCCTTAGACCACGCGACCACAGAAGCAAGTGAATATACCGTCAACTATAGTTACAATGAACTTCTATGTACTAAAATATTTTGTTTATTATGTCCGAAGTTCACTAAAACCTATATTTAAAAAAAACACGAAAGTAGTGGGCTAGTTATAAACAAAATTAGAGTTCAAATACAATAGCTTTTTATTGAAATCTATTAAATACATCTTTTTAAAAAAATCGATTATATGCTGCTGTTTATTGTATACTGTTTAGATTAACATTTTTTCCAGATCCTTATCTAGAGTATGTCCTTTTTACAGACTTGATTCCTCACTAGCCATGCGTCCAAAAAACTAAACCTAGTAGAAAAATCTAATTATTTAATTTTATATACCCTCTTGAAGAAAGGGATTGGTGAGAACAATTGCTAAAGGGCCACAAACTGTCATTCATGGTATCTCGACCTAACGTACCACCGACAAAACGTACCACTCGGGTTTTTGTCGATGATGGGAAAGCTAGGACTAGAATCTCAACCGAGCCTATTGCGGGTGTTTATTCATGAATTATTTTGAAACTTTCCTCCATTTAAATGTGGATACATCCACATTAAATTCAACCTACTTTACCATAACTCACTAGCGTATTAATATGCGTATAACCCAGACGGGTAGTAAGCTGCGGTTGTTAATTTTGTTTGATATATACATATATTTAAAAAAAAAAATTGGGCTATACTATCCCTTTCGTTGTAGCACAAAAAATTGCAATATAATAAATTGTCTACGTTTCTTTGAATATTTTGGAATATAGAATATTTTTGTTTTCATTACAATTTCTGAAACTTCAAACAAACAAATGTGAAGGCGATATACTATTTTGATTCTTGTTTTGCAATGAAAAGTTATAACAAGTGAAAAACTAAAGAGCAATAACATATGAACTAAGGCTATAGTATTGCACTTTATGTTTACGTGGATATTGTCAATTATTTTAAGGTCAATTGAAATTTTAAAATTAAATTTTTACTAATCCACACCCACGAACTCACTAACGATATAGTTGGTTTTATAAAACCGACTCCACTACTACCGGCTTCATTTATCACACATTGCTGCAAACCGTCAAATTACGTCATCGCTTGTCAGTCCACCACTTCAGCGGGGACTCTCAGTCCAATCATATTGATATATGATATAAAATTCATACAGATAAAAATAACAGCACAACAATGGGGTAGAACGAACCATAAATATTAGGCAAAAGAAAATATAGCCTGTAGGAACTTCTTTGGGACTCACTCCAAAACATCTTATTTATCATGCTAAAACATGCCTGAATTAATATACTACCAAAAAAGAAAAACTACAACGCAATCGGTTAGGAGGTTTCATAGATGTATACAAATATTGGGCTGACACTTCACCGGGGCTCACTGCAAACCATGTGATTATAATTATTATTCTAAAAAATGCTTGGGTAAATACTATACTGAATAATAAAAGCTACACCACAGTAATTGTGTGGTTCCATAAATGTATACAAACAATCGTCTAGCCCTTCACCGGGACTCACACCGAAACACCTGATTATACGCAAATAATGCTAAAACCTGCCTGGATATTGGTTTAGTACACAAGTAAAAACCGCACCGTAATCGGTTATTACCGCGTCTTACTACCCATTCGGGTTATACGCACTTACGCTAATGTGCAGTGGTAGGGTGATTGTGAGATGAAATGGAAGACCTACAGTTTAACGTGGAATCCGAACCACGATGGAGGCCTGGCATTCCTCACATTCACAATTTTTATTTAATACACGTCTTGTCAGAGGTGAAGGAAGGGTTTTGGCAATTAGATAAATCTGTGTCGGGACCGAGGATTGAGCCCCGGACCCTCAACACAGAAGTCTGAGACCTTTCCTCTAGACCACCAGTTCACCCAGATAAAATTAATCCGGCCGTATCTTTAACGGAAAATCAAATGATAACTGTATGTGTGCAAGATCCTCCCTTATCAAACATACTGATGAATATAAATAAATGCACCGCAATCGGTTATCAAGTTCCGAGTATCATTGGATATAGATAGACATTATTAAAAACAGTACAGAACTACAATATTTTATTACTTAAAAATATTTACATTCTTAACCTTAAAAAAGCAAAGATATCATTTAAAGTTTTTTTAAACTCCCAACAAAAATATTTAAAATTTCCCCTTGCTTTTCAATTATTTAAACCTCCTAACTCTGATAGTGTATTAATTATTATCTACGACATGGCCTTTTTTACTGTCTGGATTCCCAAAATTGTGCTACAATATTTTATTACTTACAAATATTTACATTCCTAACCTTAAAAAAGCAGAGATATCATTTAAAGTTTTTTTAAACTCCCAACAAAAATATTTAAAATTTCCCCTTGCTTTTCAATTATTTAAACCTCCTAACTATGATAGTGTATTAATTATTATCTACGACATGGCCTTTTTTACTGTCTGGATTTCCAAAATTGATTTAGTAAAAAAACATATTTGACAAAAATAATCACAGTTAACTTTATACATTAAATTTATTAAAAAATTAGAATCAACGTAAATCTTAATAAACCCCAAATTTTCTCAATCAAAGTATTTATAGAAAATTTTTCCTAATAGTTATATTGTGGCCGTTATGGTAACATTAAATAATGTATCGAATGGAATTATGGTCTTATAAAGTTATACTCAGTCACAATTACTTTGAAGAAACAAATAAATTCACCTTTATAACTAAAATATGTCCAATGGATAAAATTCTATCAAATATATTGTTTTATCTAACATGGAAATAATTGTATATAAATTATTTTAAATCAGGATTGGGACCCTTAGATTATAAAAGTTTTTTTTAAATCAGCTTATTACAAATAAAGTAAAAATCTTTTAGGGTCAATATGTTATTTATGCTACATATGTGGAATATAATAATTAATCATTAGTAAATTTATAATTAGCTATACAGAGTAATAAATATTTTGAAAAGGGGGAGACTTACTTTATGCTACCATGTCAAAATAATCAATGTGGGTGACAGCGCCAAATTTTAATAGCTAAAAAAATAGGACCCGTATGTTAATGATAACAAACATAAATAATTAATTAAGTTTGCAAGTAATAATTATTGATTTTATCATGATCAGAACATTAAAGTAAAATTATTTCATTAAATCAAACCATTCTGTTATCGCTAAGAGACATAACCCCTCCACCATCACTCCTTCCCAACAGCCAAGAAATAATTTAAGGACTTAAGGCATTCTCTAACTTAGGCCTTGGGCTTAGCCAGGCAAACTATTTTGCAGTTATGTGTGAAGGATTAGCATAACTCGTGAACTGAGCCAATAAGTTGCTACCTTTCGATCCCGACGAAGTGTATGTAGAGATACGTTTCGTCGCATGGTAATTAATCAAGAGTCATTAGAAGACCGTTCGCAAGTAGCCTTCCACCTGGGTGGTTCGTTTTGTCGCGTATTTGTCATTTACTGTCCAGTTACTCCTGTCGTATTAATACAACTTAGGAGACTGTCTTTCTTTACTTGTCTCAGACAAAGGTATCAACACTTTAGTCAGATCAATGAGTACAGTGACTGTTAAACATTCCGTACTTTCAGTAAAGCTTTGTGCTACCTAAATAAGAACTCAGGAAGAGAATCGGTGTCTTCAAGTTCAAACAACCAACAAGTTATGTTTGTAAAGTATAATTATGTTAGAATGACATTTCTTATTGAAAGTTTATATTTACGTTCGCTAAAACCGAAGTTCAAGTTTCATTATAAACGAATTTTTAACACACATTGAAATGTACGTAGGTTGGGACCAATGAATTAAGTTCACTGTAGCCGAATGTTCACTACGACCGAATTCACTAAAATCAGAGTTGACTGTATTTACATTATTTAATAATACACACACGGAATAATCAAGGCCAAATATAGAGTTAACCACATGAGAACGGGGCGAAAGAACATGCAGCAATATAAAATATTTTGATCTATATTTTTCTTTACAACTTGGACTTTCCACAAACAAATTTGTGGTACAAAGAAGAAAATAAACTATATCTAGGGGTATGAGAATAACAAAAGGTTAAATACCACTGGTATAAAAGCATCACTCTCTCAACAAACCTTATTTCTGGTGATGGGGAGGTCAAGGTTCAAATTTCGCTCGTATTCATAGAGAATAATTCTTTACTAAATATCTTATCACTCTTCTTCCCCGAAAGAGCGAGTACGACCTCTAAATTCAACCTTCTTCCTCTCTACTCCATTAATGTGGATATGTGATAAACAGAACGGGAAGTAAGGCGTGGTGCACAAAATTCACTAGAAATAGGGTTAATTCATCCCATGATTTAGAAACTATCAATATTTCCCAATAAACACGCCATTATAGTGGCAGGGCGGAATCAGTGGGGAAATCACGAGTTCACTTGAACATTTTTATTTTCACTACATCTTACTACCCGTCAAAGCTGTGCCCATTTTTAATTACACTATTGAAGCAGTTTATGATAAATATAGAATTGAGAGGAAATGTTCGACATTAGTAGGTATGTTAATATTTTTTTTTAAACACTCTAAGTTGGTTGCACCTAGCAGGGATTCAAACTCTGCCGGCTGTGCTATCATAAATTTAGACATGAACCTAAAATTTGGTCAAAGTGCCCACTAAGGTAGTTTTTAGCTATAATTATTCAACGGATGAGGGACTGTGACTTTTTTTGTCTTTACTAATTGGTATTTTACGTAATCCCTGTACCGATCGATTCACATAGTTCGGAGAGTACAGATAATATTTACATGGGTTAGAACTAAGAATCCTTTATTATAAAACTTTCTACAGCACTGTAAACATACCAGAAACACATAGCAATGTACTATTGTGATTATATATATAAACACGCGTGACTAGTTATAATTCAATAATATAATTTATTCCTCAAGTATATTTCAACTATCGCTTTTTTGATTAGTTATATTTCAATCCCCGCCTTTTTTTATTAGTTGTATTTACATTCTAACCTTTGAATCAATCGAATCACCAAGGAAAATCAAAAACACAATGCTTACTATATTAAACAAAATCCACAAACTAAACACTTCGGGGATTAGTTATGTTAGAGAGAGATGTTTGATAATAATTTTCTATTATATAATGAAAGGTATTATGAAACTGAATTATCATTCAAAACTGAGCAATCATCTTGTGATATTTGGAACCTGATTTAATACTCGCTACACTGCATGACGGACTAAATATTAGCTGAGCATGACATCGTTAAAACCAACACTAAAAATATGTTGTTAATATTCTCGGGCCTACACTATTTTAAGTCATTTGAACACTAAAAAGTTGGTTATTTGTCGAACAAAATGGGAACTAAAACAGTACAACAGCAATACTTACCTTGACCCGAATACACAGAATTTAGGAGCTGGCTGGCCTCAGCGTGGGTTGATGGCAGGTTGTACCTTGTCGTACTGAACTGAACTAAGATAATGATGTGTGTGAGGAAGACGTTGAACAACACAAACGACCTTCGTCCGCAGGAGGATGCCAGATCTCCTCTGGATGTGTTGATCTGTCCGGCATTAGTCAAGGACACAAGTAAATCAGGCATCCGAAGGCCACCAATTACAAAATGTAATTTTGAGGGATTCAAACCATTAGCAGGTTTAGTATCCTCAGCGTTGGCCTGACTATTTCTTCAGGTGCTCGACTAGTAGTT
>CABEEJ010007585.1:0-29550 GCA_901482245.1 Timema douglasi | reverse complement strand
AGAGGTGAAGGAAGGGTTTGGCAATCAGATAAATCTGTGCCGGGATCGAGGATTGAACCCCGGCCGCCAGCACAGAAGTCTGACACATTGCCCCTAGACCGCCAGGTCACCTCAATGAACATTAATGACTGATCTAGGTGTAATTTATTGGGAAAAATGTATAATATTGTCGAAGTCAGAATTAAATTTTAAATGAAGTCGAAGTTAATATATTTTCAAAACCAAGTTAAAGTTTTTTAAATTTTGGGCTTTGTTACAATTCAATATTTTTTTTAACATATTAAGGCCCCTTTTCATACTTTCTTCTGTTAAAGAGAGGGCCTGATGTGCCTTTGAAATTACTGAACTGTGTTGTTGTAAGACCCCTGTAGAGAAGTAAACGCAGCACTCACTCCAAGTTTCCAGCATAACTGAGCTGAGGCGGACGGATACCAAAGTGCACAATCTCGGGGTAGCTCTGCTGATCGTTCTTACTCTGATCTCTGTCGAGTTGGTCCACACGCAAGGAGCAGGGCTTCATGCCAGGATATGTCACCACCATACCTGCAAGCCAATTGTAACCTCGGTACGTTCTTTATTTACTTTTTAAGGTTTGTCTGTAAGTACGCATCAGCTTTTAGCGGCTCAAATAAATTCTAGGAATACCACATCTATCTAGCATGGGCCGAATTAAGGCATGGGCTTTAGGGTCTATAGAGATTACGTATAAAGTTGTTTCATTTGTGAAGGCTAAATCTACGTATTAGTACTCTAAATCTTTAAAATACGCAAAGCAAATGTTTGAATTTTAATCGCTTTATAAAAATAAGTTTATGTTTTCATTAACTAAATATATGTTTTCTTTAAATGAGTTTAACTTTTTTTTTAATATAGTTGTAGACCTTAAAGTTTCTGTAACCCATGGGCCTACAAAAGCTTAACCCGGCCCAGATCAAACCTCATGTTTAGAAAAATAAGATATCCTTCATAAAAAATAATCTATCATGAATGCTCGAAGAATAGTAAATATTCTGACATTTCAAACCTTATGGATAGGTTATTGTCTAGGATTCTTTTCATAACATTGCTGGAAATCACTCAAATTATTTTACAAGGCATTAAGACTAAGAAAATTTGTCTCTGTCTGGATTCAAACAAAATTTGTCAGAGGGGGGTGGACAAAGTTTTAAGGCCTCAAACAGAAATAAACCTGCAATTATACTGTACATCATAACATCTATACAAGATTTTTTTAGGAAGGTAAATTATATATTTGGACACTGGAGCGAAGTTTTTTTTTTTACATCCATTACTGTTTCCAACATGTGACCTAGGTCAGTTATTTATCCAAGCCATATATTTTCTACTACCGGCTTGCTAGGCCTGCCACAGCTTCATACGACTTATAATCTAACTTAGGACAGGCACAACATCCAGTCCCCGGCCATTAATCCATCACTGTGAAAGGGGAAACCTACACTTCACCCATGATAAGTTTTCCGGCCATGCCGAGAATCGAACCCGGAACCCTTATCTCGGTAGATAGAATGCTACTGACCGAGCTAAGGTGTCGGATTGGAGTGAACATAAATATGGTACTAAAATTAACATATTATTGAGCGATTTCACCTTTGATTTCATCGGCAAAGTTTTGCCACTGGAACTGCGGCATATTGCTGAACTCGGCGAGTTTTGTCTCGTCAATAAGTGGGCCTCCGTTGTTTATAAGGTAACGCATCACTTCGTTCATGGACAAGATTTCTTTTCCATTGTCTGGAAACAAACAGTATTCCAAAAGTGTTTAGTTATACACATTTATTATTTGTGAGGGGATGGCGGGGGGGAAGGGCAGGGGTTCAGGCAGGGATTGTGGTGATTATAATGATGTTACATTTCTGCAAATGGACAAAGAAGTAATAACGACCCGTTGAAGAAAATGTATAATTGCTTTTAGATCTCTCGCCCTAGGTTTAATTCATTAGGCTGCCATTCCATTATATCTTTGTGCAATGGCAATAATGTGAATGTGAATGTGAATGTGTTTGCTTTTTCAATAAATTATAATAATTATTATTTGTATCACTGTGTTTTACTACAGTAGCCTCATGGCTTCTTTGGTGCTGACCGACAGCTCACAGCTGACTTCTGACAGCCAATATTTAGGTATATACCCACATTTTGACAGTCAGAAGTGACTGCTGCTAAACACATGTTTTTGTAGATCAAATGGTTTGGCGTAGGGATACATAATTTGGTCCGGTAACTTTTCAAAGCTTTTATCTGTCAGCTGTGAGCTGTCAGTCAGCACCAAAGAAGCCATGGGGCTACTGTACCTATTCGGGTTATACACATATTTTATGATCACTATAATGGGATAGGGATGAGGAGTGAATTATTTTAGAGGTAATATACCTGCATTTGCGTGGAAGGAGAGTGGGAAATCACTTAGGAAAAACACCTTTAGTAGGCCTGATCGGAATTCAAACCTTGCTCTCCCGGTCTTCCGCAGGTCAGTCTAACATGAGAGTGACGCCCTGGACCATCCGAGTTTTGAAGCTGGGCGTCTGTTTTTTTTTAAAAAAAGGGCATGTTGTTACTGTTCTTTAAATTTGTTCCTTTCCCTCTTTCCTGTACCTTCTTTCATACATAACAAAATACACCGCAAAAAGTGAGAAAATGTTTTCCTTAAAGAGCTATATTTTTACCAGGCAAGTCTCGGGAAAATCTCGGCATGAAGTGGAACTGCGGGCAGCCTTCTTTATCGTCGTGAGCGCGGAAATCCAGGTCTACGAGTTCCAATAACTCGTGAAATATGTAGTCATCTGGTGAAAAAATATAACAATAATTAAACACAATTTAGAAAAAAACAATGCTTTATTTTTATAAATTGAAACAGTATAGAGGAATGTTTTCTATAGCCCAAAATAAGAATATATTACAAATAATAATTGTCATGCTAATTTCCCCTCAATCTACCACTAGGGTTTCCAGTATTGATGGACGATGCTGAAGGCCTTGTGTTGAATTTATGTGTACAGATATTATTTTCCAACATTTATTTGAATATAAGTGAGCGGTAACAGCTTTTAACAAATATATTTACACATTTTTAGCTAACAAATTGAGATTTGATAATTTTTTCTTTCATTTTAATTAATATTTTTAATTCAATACTACTCACAAAACAGGTCCAACTGCCTTATGCTGAAACTTTCTGGCATTTTCTCCTCCACGTACAAGATCATGTACTCTATGTTGAAGCGGATGACTTTACACGTCGGCAGTTTCTCCAACGGAAAGTGAGAGAACATGGAGAATCCTTCGAATATAAACTCGTGTTCGTCATAGTGAATGATCGTAGGAGTCTTAGTCTGCAGACAGACAGGACAAACAATCGACAATGACAGCATGCTACCACGGGGCAGAACAAAGAGACAACTGCTTTATGTCTATTTCCGGTAGTTAAGATACTAACCCGCACTCACACTGAACTAAATTACCGATGACCGAGAGATAAAGGTTTGAATCCCGGTCGGCTGTACTAAAGGTTTTTTGCTAAAATAGTTTTACACTCTCCCTCCACGCAAATGTGAGTACACTTCCTCTAAATATAACCTTCCTAATCCCTAAAACCATCAGCATAATTAAGACATTAGCATACAGCCCAAACGAGTTATAAGATGTAATGCTAAAAACAATTAATATACTACTTGTGTGTGTGTGTGTGTGTGTGTATGTGTTTATTTTTTGGAGATGGGTGGCATTTTATTTTTTCTCAAATCTGTTTGTTTTTTGTCATGGCATCCCAATATATGTTTGATTTGTAAACATAAGTACTAATTAAGCTAATGTGTTAGGGATGATGAGTGTTGAATTTAGAGGCAGTGTACCTCCATTTTGTGTTGAGAAAGAGAGCGTGGAAATTAATTTAGGAAAACCACCCTCAGAATATCTGCTTCGATCCGAGCCTCGATCTTGCCCCTTTCGACCAGCCACGTGGGTAGATCTCTCTCTCAAACATGAATCTAAAATTTTCTCTCAAATATTGAATTCAAACATTCAAATTCTTGAATATTTGAAAATGTATTATGTAAAATTTACAGAATTTACGGATGTAGGGAAGTCAGCTCACCAAAAAGTTTGTGGGAGGGGAAATGGTGATGCGGTAGTGGTACAACTTGTCTGCGTTGTTGGTATCCAAGTCACACTTCATTAAAGAACTCTCCCCAGAGTATATGCCGTGCCTGATTCCGCACTTCCTGGCACGCGCACTGCAGCGACAAAGTGGACCGTCGTTCATCTAGAATGTAAACAAAACTATGACTAAACATTTGCAAATGCGAGATTTCCAGTTTCGAATTGTACCCGAATATTTTCTTATCAACTCAAATCTAATTCTTATTCAATATTTTAAGTGAATGTCCAAATCCTTATGGATATTTGAGATTCAAAAAACAAAAGTATATTTTTTCACTAATTTTTAATTGGAATTAGTTTTAAAGAGCTTAGACTGCTTAGTTATAGTTCTAGACTTGACTAGACTCTAGATTCAAATTCAAGATTTAAATTTGTAAAATAGCGAATATGAACCATCTATTTAATATGTTAAATTTAAATGGATTATTATACTAAATTATATGGTTTTATTTAATTTTATTCAATAATAAAAATAAGATTATTAAAATCATATCTAAATAACGAATATATTATTAATATTACAAAATTCACACATTACTATAGTCAGATCAAATAATGAATCTATGCTAGTTTATTTAAAAAGTGAAATTATTCCAAAGTTTCAATTTAAGATTCCAATTTTGAACGTAATCCTATCAAATACAAATGTTAGATCAATTTGGATTTGAAATTTCTAATCTGATTCAAGTCTTTCATTTACTAAGATTAAGAACTTCAAATCAAATAAGAGTCCTATCAAGATTCAAATATGAATTTGAAGTTTTGAAGCTTTGCACAGGCTTGAAAATAAACATGTTTTCAAGAAGGTACACGACAAATGGTAACCCACATCTGTGGTCACATGGTCTAAGGTTCTACTCTCGCAATAAACTAGACCGCTGAAGATGGGGAGATAGGGGTTTGATCCCAGTTTGGTACACTGAGGGTGATTTTTTTCCATAATTGTTTTTCATTCTCCCTCCATGAAACTGTTAATCCACTTCTTCTAAATTAAAACCTGTATAGTCCTTAACACATTAGTGTAATTAGCACACTGATATATATTTAACCTAAATGGGTAGTAAGGTGCGATGCTTGGAAAAAAAAATTGTAAATGACATGAGCACTCAAAATTTAGGAGTTCTCGCTGACCAGTAGCTGCAAAGGCCTACCTCTCCTGAGTCGTTGAACCATAGCTCTTGGTGCAGTCTGTAAGGATGTAGCCTCTTGCGCTCCATTTCCTCCATGGTGCAGTCCTCTTCATCGGTCGAACTCTCGCTGTTTGTGTCAGTGTCGCTTGAGCTCGTCACAGCAGCTACAACAAAATGTGACGGGTTAGTCGTCATCGTCGTCGTCAAGAACTTTACCGGTTAGTACTTGTCCGTAAAAAGAGCTGAGCTACAGTTAATTGTAAGTCCACACGCAAAAAAAAACAACCTCCCGGTAAAAAGTTAATGAATCCTAAATTCTTTCTTTCAAAACTTTGGACAGCATTAGTTGACTATGTAACAAAGATTATTTTTTTACAAAAACATAAACTTATTCAAATTTAATATAAAAGATTTAAAATAATTCTCATCTTTTGAGTGTATATAATATGTGATTGAAGAAAAAAAAACATAAGATTTCTGTGGTTTTAGTGAACTTTGAAAATATCAATATCTCATTTCTAAATATATGGATAAAGCGCACGTTTAAAATACAAAAAATGATACTTTATGAGGATGTCCGTAGCCTAAAGATCATTTAAATATCCCAAGCTTTGCTATTCATATACAATTAATCATATAAATGTTTGGTTTATCTGTGGTGTTCATTTCATGAACAATAAATTATCATTGTAACATCAACCGATGGTTATGGCATCAATTATCACTCATAGTGGCCCGCATGTCCATAACGGACTATGAGTGAAGAATGACCTTGAAAACAGTATGAATCATAGAAAGCTCAGTGGTAGATCATTCGCATGCTAGGTCAAAGGGTCTCAGTTCAATTCCAATAACCAGGTGTCATTTTACTAATTCTTGAAGCTAATATATCAGTAACCTATATTATTTTTAGCACCGCGTCTTACTACCTGTTCGGGTTATACGCACTTAAGCTAACGTGTAATGGGATTGTGAGATGAAATGGAGAACCTACAGTTTAACGTGGGATCTGAACCACGGTGGAGGCCTGGCATTCCCCACATTCACAAGTTGTGATTAATACACGTCTTGTCAGAGGTGAAGGAAGGGTTTAGTAATCAGATAAATCTGTGCCAGGACCGAGGATTGAACCCCGGCCGCCAGCACAGAAGTCTGAGACCTTACCCCTAGACCGCCAGGTCACCCAGTAACCTATAAATTATTTTGCTCTCCCTAGCTTCACTATTTTTGTACAATTAGTTCTTCACGCTTGTAAATTATTTTGTAGATGAAAGCGTATGCTTGCTCAACTCACATTTATGATGATTAGGCGCTTTTACGTATTTAGCCCTGTTTTTCCGCGGCGGCAGCTCAAATTTCGGTTGAGCCGCTCTAACTTTTGCGGCCCTTGTAGAGAGCTCTTTTTCAAATTTCTCACAAAGTTCCATGAGTCGAGGGGTCGCACGCATCACTTTTGGATTCCTGAAAATAATTAAAAAAACATAATATTTGTAAATCTAAAATATGACACCTTGAAACCACCATTTGTGTATTTATTGTGAAACATAATAGTGAAAAAAACACTGTAATTTCAATTTCTTGAGTTATTACTTATTTGTTTGTTTATTTGAGGTATTTAAAATATACTTTCTGAACTGAATGGTTATATGAGATCACCAGAATTTCTATGAGCGGGAGCGAAAGGGCCTGACAATTTTGCCGGGAAAGGTATCTTCACACACCTTCCTGGGTTCTTTTACAAGACACAATTGACATGGGACAGATGGCCTTTTCAAGAAAAATTTGTCGACCCTGGTTGGGTTTGAGCCCATGAACATCGAGTCCTGAGGTGGGCGGGCACCTTACCCCAAGACCACTGAGGTCGACAGCTTCACTAGACATGTATGTCAAATGTACAAGAAGTATCTTACCCCCCCCCCTCCCAAAAAAAAAATTGTTTATGTAAATCAACGCCACTTAAAACAACTTATATCTAGTCCTTTTATGTTAGATATGAATATGACATATTTTCATGAAAACTCACTTTTCATCTCGAGAGTAGTAAAGGTCGGCCGGAGCAGTTCGGGTCCACACCCGCTTTTCCATCTCGATGATCTCTTCAGGTTTCATTTTAGACAGTTCTGATAATTTGCTCTCTATTTCCTCGCCGGTAGCACAGTAGTTTTGCCTGCAAGGTTGGCAATATTTGCAAGTTAAGGTTTGAAAATATTTTTTAAGCCCCCACAGTGTTGGAAAAAAAAAAGGTTTAGACCTACCATGGACCTAAATAGATAAAAATGAGATGCATTAAATATTTTAAATTGGTTAATCCATTTAGTGCCACACCCACAAGGGATGTGTTCAAATAAACCCAAGGCTATTTAACCATTTTTGCAAAGTTGTACTAGGAAAGTCAACAAATTGTTATTTAAGAGAGAAATATATTTAGCACCGCGTCTTACTACCCGTTCGGGTTATACGCTTTAAGTACTAATTACTCTAATGGATTAGGAATTGGTAAGGTTGAGTTAGAGGAAGTGAACCCGCATTTGCGTGGAGTGAGAGTGGAAAACCATTTAGGAAAAACCGCCCCCAGTTCACCCGACCGAGATTCGAACCTCGATCTCCCCGTCCTCAGCGGTCGAGCTCAACACGACAAGCCCGTTAGCCAACTACGCCACCGAGGCGGGTTTTTAAGAGAGAAAAATTTTGAGGTAGTTTTATCATTTTTCTCTGCATGTGTGTGTGTGTGTGTGTGTGTGTGTGTGTGTGTGTGTGTGTATATATATATATATATATATAAATAAGCACCCCATCTTACTATCTATTTTAGTGTTTATAATTCGGCCCTGGGGGGAATCACCCTCATCTCATCGGGACATGGAAAGCACCTCTGCAGAAAGGATGTATATTAGTACAGTCGAGCATCTCCTGGACAGTAGTACATTATTAGTACTGGCTAATATTACCCCTACTCGGCTACAAATGAGGTAGCTCAGATGCGCAATATTAGTATATATTGTTTAAAATAATGTCAAAAGCCATATAAATTCAAACAAGTACTCTTCTATCCTAAATAAATTAACAGCTTGTTTTGAAGACAAGGACAAGTCAAAACAAGAATTGGGCACAAACTTTTCACATAATTCATGGATTAGTTACATAATGTACCATGAACCCCACATAGTTAGTCCTATTCAATACTAACGCCAGTTGAAGAGTTACAAATTTAAAAACAGAAATCAAACCTTTGCTGCATTTTCTATGTTTCAAGGCGCCTACAGTACAGAAACATTCTTATGTGCAGGCTTTGAGGAAAACCCTTCTAGTCAAGGGCATTGCTCTACTTACAATAAATCGATTTAAAATAGATTTAAAATTTACTGTAGAGCCTATAAATTAATATTAACTAAAACCAATAAAAACCATGTTGTGCTTTCCTTGTGAGCATAATAAAATGAATAGAAAAATGTAAACAGGATACAGGAATTGAACCTGAGACTTTCGGCTTAGCATACCAATGTTCTAACAAGTGAGCTATCCAGATATCATTCCGCGCTCAGGGTCATTCGTTTATCATATATACCTAATTGTATAGAGTTGCTTTTTTCCACCTTATGGACTTGGTTAAACCTTTTCTCAAATTTTAAGGGCAACCAAAAGGAGCCATTTGTGCCCCACTCTGCCCGCCACCTTAACCCACCCCTTTAAGAATTCTTAGCTTAAGTTAAAAGTCTTCAAACTTTTAAGGTGCGAGGTCCAAAGTTTCTGTCTCTTGATGACTAACAATATTGTACCCACAATATTAGGATTGACCACTTAACATATTATTTGTCTTTAGGCGTCCCTAGTGCCTCTGCGGTGACAAGCAAACACAAACACTCCAGACTATATCTGAAAGCACCTGAAATAGTACCCTCTTCCTTCTCTACTAGAGTAGTCATTTAATGGTTCAAGCTCCATTTGTACGAAAAAGTAATATTTTTCTTCACGTAAAAAGCAAAAATTGTTTATTAAATAACTTAAGATACATATTTATTTTGTTATATAATTATGTAAAATATAAATCTGAAATGTGTCACATTTTCTCTCAAACTAATTTTTATGTATTTTATGAGCAAAATATGTTACAAGGGGCCGCAGGTTGAAGACCACTGGTTTAAGGTAAACTCCCCATGAAACCGCGAATGAATCAGCTAGACTACATGAGGGCCATCTGAAACCCCACTAAAGTTGCCTGAAGTGTTTTTACTGTTGCTGAGGTGACCTGGCGGTCTAGGGGTAAGGTGTCAGACTTCTGTGCTGGCGGCCGGGGTTCAATCCTCGGTCCCGGCAAAGATTTATCTGATTACCAAACCCTTCCTTCACCTCTGACAAGACATCTTGTGAATGTGGGGAATGCCAGGCCTCCACCGTGGTTCGGATCCCACGTTAAACTGTAGGTCCTTCATTTCATCTTACAATCACCCTACCATTACACGTTAGCGTAAGCGCGTATAACCCGAACGGGTAGTAAGACACGGTGCAATAATAATAATAATAATAATATTGTAGCTGATGTGATTGGTAGACTAAATAGAAAATTTTTGAGCTTTAAATTAGGCCTGTGTACTCTAAAAATACAAATATTATATTTCCAAACCATTAAAAATCCGCATCAGTGGGCATGCAAACTAAATATCAGAACAATCTTGTTTAATTTACCAGTGATGTTAAGGTCGATATTTTAATCTCTGCCGAGTTTACTGAGGGCATTTTTTCTTAAATTATTTCCAAATCTCCCTCCACACAGACGAGGGCACATTTCCTGGCAATTATACTTACCCACGTCATCCCCACTCCAATCGCAGAGGCAAAATGTTTATTGACTGGACAAGTAGCAGGATGTGCTGGGAGAAAAATCAATCAAAAGTTTTTCTCATACCCACTTCGGTGATTGCATGGTCTAAGTTGTCACTACCACAAGAGACTAGACTGCTAATGAGAGGGTGAACAAGATTTGAATCTCGATCAAGTCTGCTGAGGGTAGTTTTTCCTAAATGGTTTTCCACTCTCCCTCCACACAACTGTGAGTACACTTCCTCTAAATTCAACCTTTCTCATATCTGACACAATAGCATAATTGGTACAAATGCACATAACCCAAACAAGTATCTAGAGACAAACGAAGACCTAAAGAGGAACAAAAACAACTTGCCTATATCTTTGTAAAAGTACTTCCTTCTCTGTGACAGAATTGTTCGAAGCATGATCCAGTTTATTTCCTTGCGAAGATCTTTCTTTCGACCTTGGTCGGCTCCTGGTGCCTCCGCTCCTCGGCTCACGACTTCTGGATGATCTCCAGCTCTCTCTTGATACACTTCTAGAGCTAGACTTGTCCCTGAAGTGCCTAGGGTGTACCCCCACTGATGAACGAGATCCAGTCGATTTGGCGTACTTCAAGCTTTCGGCAGGGGAGAGATCTTGTCTTTTAGTACTTGAAGGAATACTTTTAAAGTCGGAATTAGGTGTTACGTCTTTTCTTCCATTTGATTTACATTCGATATCTTTACTGATGCTAGATCTATATTCCACATCTTTCCTTGGGCTAGATCTATATTCCACATCTTTCCTCGAGTTATAGCTACATTCCATATTTTTGATGTTAGATTCACATTCAATAGATTGCGTCAAATTAGAATCGTGTTCTATATCTTTTCTTGTTTTATCATGTTGTGGATAATCTCTCTGAAAACCAACTTCTTTATCAGTATACTCCAAGACATCCATCGAAATTGGTTTTTTTTCCTGTTTAATAGGCCAAGGTTTATCAAGATCTACTACAGGTAATAATATTTCTTTTTTCAAACTGACGAGAGGAAACTCTTCTTTGAAAACACCCTGTTCAAATTCTGCTTGAAATCTAAACAACTCACTTCTATCTTCACCTCTACAAGGGCTATTAGAGTTTGTCCTCGAGCGATTTTCATATTTAACTGTGCCGTAAGTCGTTTGTAGGCGTGTCGAGTTGTTCCTCTCAACAGTGCGAGTATTTACTTTTGATGAAGTACGGGAATTTTTACGAGATGGACTGCGAGATTTTCCATGAGATGGTGTATGAGATGTCCTTCGATACAAAGTATTAGGTCGTCTTTTAACTGGACTTAGAGATTTTTTTTTAGATGGGCTATAATCTCTATTTTGATGAGGGGGGTAGGGCCTTCCCCTTCCCGATGGGCTATGAGATCTCCTATGAGATGAGCTGCGAGATCTACGAGATGATGGACTGCAAGATCTACGTGGTGGACTACGAACTCTTTTAGTGGGAATGTGAACTCTTTGCAGGGGACTGCGAGACCTCCTTTTGTCAGGTTTTGAAAAATCTTTGCCATGAAGGTCACTTCTTTTGACCGTGCTCGGATCGTTTTGATAATCAACAGGTTCAGACGGAAAATTCTGGACACGGCTATTAGACAAATGATCACCGCGCACCCAAAATGAACTTTCTTTAGCAGGTTTAGTCGGGGGTGGAACAGAAAATGTTTGTTTTGGATCACATACACTTGTGCTATTATTCGAGCATTGTGAAAACTGAGAGTGGCCGTCGTCAGATGAGGGCAGAAAGTTGGGCGGAGGGTAAGTGCAAACAATGCCTGGTGGTGGTTGTGTCATTGGTTGTGTGCCAGGAAAGTGAAGCTGAACTGAGAGGTCTGCCTCCCCATGGGTTGAAGTAGGCCTAATGTTGACTGGATGTGCATGTGAAGGTGCGCCTGGATGTCGAGAGGGAAACTGTGGTCTACTTTGAGGCAGCACTGCAGGTGGGGGAGTGGTATAACGAGTTGGTAACTTATGGATTGGGAAAGGCATCCTCGGGGGTAAGCTATCTTGGGGTCGAGGGGAGAGAGTTGATTGTGGATGTGAAACTATCTGAGCTGTCGCAGGTATGGTTTTTGGTGGTGCAACATAAGAAGGTGGTAATGGAGTATTTGACGGTGGCTTGCCATAGAACTGACCGAATCGTGATGGTTCCGCACTTTGCCAGTGAAGTGCGGAATTTGTATGAGGCTGTGGCATAAACCCAGTGTGAGATCTGTGGGGCGGGTGATTACCAGGCCCGTGGTTTGACGGAATATCGACAGATTGGTGGAATGGTGGATATTTGTGGAATTGTTGCGAAGTTTGACCCAGTTGCAAGGTGCAAGATGGCGGATGATCTTTATTGAAGCTACGAGGTGGTGGGTCTGACGGAGCTGATGAGCCAACTTGTAGTTGTGGAATCGACGACAAAGCGGCATGGTGTTGATAAGGTAACAAAGCGGCATGGTGTTGATAAGGTAAAGTTGAACACTGTTTATTTTCCCCATGATAGCTCTGAGGTGCGAGGTTAACTGGCGGTGGCGGGGTGCTGGATGAGAATGGATGAAGAGAGACCGGATCCACACCACTTCGTCTTGACGCGGGGCCAAAACCGGCCCGACTATGATGGTTCACATGTTGTGGCCAATTGTTGGAATTATCTCGCGGCAAGCCTCTTCCCCAACTGTTCATGGCCTATTCTACCACGTAAGTGACTAATTGGTCGTCTCTTGCGTGTCATTGGCCTAAAACATAACCTCTCACTTACTTGATGTATTTTAAGATAACATGTCAAGGTCACAAAAGGTAAACTTATTCATACGAGTAAAAGTTTCTTTAAATACAACTAGCATTGAATAAACACGGTTTCACAAACAATTTTCATTGAAATGTCTACTCTATCAGTTTTTACTTCTGTCTGCTAACATATTATTGTGATTAAACTATGGATTAAGAGCGGCCTGAAATGCTCCACATCCACAATAAACTGACCGTTTTTATCCAACATTGGAAATATTAATAAAACTAACAAAATAATATAGTTCCAAAAAGAATCATAGATATTGCATGAGAGTAGAACAGAGAACTGGTTATAAAATACATCATATTATATACCACCACAGAAAAATAATAATTCAACCAAAGAAATTATAGCCAGATATTAGTGTATTAAAAATTTAAATGATTAATTAATATCTTTAATAAGCACAATTAACGCAAATTATCATAATTGAAACAATTGTTTTAATCTGAGGTACGAAAATGTAGTTCTTTCAAGCACTTTAAGAAAATATAATATTTTAACTCACATTGGACATGCAAATAGTTCTCTAAAATCGCCAAGTTTAAGGTGCCACAGTTTCTATATTTGAAATGGCGCACGACCACACTTAGTGGTGTAGCTAGTACTAGGTACCTAACAACCCTACATAATCGTGGAACCTGGAGCATCTGGAAATTTTGAGATATTTGACTTTTAATTTATATAAGACATGCAACTAGTCGTCTAAAATTACCAAGTTTAAGGTGCCATAGTTTCTACATTTGAAATTGCGGCACGAGTACATTTGATGGTGCTTGGATCCAGGTTCCACGACTATGTAGGGTTGTTGATGGTACCTAGTACTACCTATACCACCAAGTGTGCTCGTGCCGCAATTTTAAATATAGAAACTGTGGCACGTTAAACTTGGCGACTTTAGACGACTAGTTGCATGTCTGATATAATATCAAAGTCAAATAACTCAAATTTTCCTAAATATGTTTCCAATTTGTTCCAAATTTTATGATAATTTTTAATAATCATATGTTTTAAACGCATTTATTAACTATTTATTTATTTTTATTATGGTTATATCTGGTTATTATTTCTACAGTTGTCCCCTGCGCATATCCTGTTTTCCACCAGAATAAACGTTTATGAGGTTGGGAAAAAGTTCAGTCCGCTTGGATTAAGCCTATCTATAAATGCATGGTTTTAAACAAACATTTTTATTTAAAAATCAAATTAATAATACAATATTTTTCTTTCATATTTATTTGAGTTTATCTTCTCTGATTTGTATGGTATTTTAAAACCATGTAGAAAATGTTTTATGAAATATTTTTATTTCAATCTTACATGCATATTTATTTTACAAAATACATTGATTTAAAGGCACAGGGCAAGTTAACTGTTAACATGAAAGGCAACGTATTTATCCGCAAAGAGTTCTCTTAGAAGATAACAGGTGCCGCTATTGATGCCTTCGATCACAAATAGCTAGTGTGTAATTCCAAGAGATGGCTAAACTGTTATAATTTATGTTTTTGTTTACTTAAAAAAAATTTTTTTAAGTTAGTGGCGGTAGTTTAGATTATAGTATGTCGGTATTTATAGGTCCGAGAAATCTGTGACGGAAGGAAATACTTTACACATTGGAATAGTAATGGAAAATATATAGTATTTAACAATTTGCCTAGTCAAAATATAAACATCTTAAAAGTCCAAATAAAACAAATTGTTAACTCCTTTTTTTTTTATAAATATAGTAGTTACACACACAAATATCTACCACTAAAATAATTGTTCTGAAGATTTTATTACCGAATTCAGAGCTTTAGGACGTTAGCCCTTATAAATCCCAAACTCAAGTACTCAAATAAAATAATATATTCGTAATATCTTGAACCTATTTTCTCGCCAAGAATTGTTATAGTAATTGATATGTTTTTTTATTATAACATTTATTACCATGTCATACAACCTGTTCATATAATACGCATATATGAAATTGCTCTATTGGGGTAAGGACGAAAGTATTTGAGGAAAATCTACCTGCATTTGCATGGAAAGAGTGGGAAAACATTTAGGAAAGAACACTCGGTAGACCCGACCGGGATTTGAACCCTGATCTCCCGGTTTTCTTAAAACCAATCTAAAACGAGTGTGATGGCTTAGAACATTTGGCCATTAAAGTGGATTCTTATAGTTTATTAAAATATCTTAATAGCAGGCCTATATTTTTTTTTTCATTTCACCACAATTTAAATTTTATCACTAACACATCTAATTATAGTTTTGTTTTAAAAAACATTATTTACTATGCATATCCTACTGCATCTCATTACTATGCATTTCACCTCGCCTCGGTGGCGTAGTTGGCTAACGCGCTTGTCGTGTTGAAGCTCAACTGCTGAGGACGGGGAGATCGAGGTTCGAATCTCGGTCAGGTGAACTGGGGGGAGGGGTTCCTAAATGGTTTTCCACTCTCCCTCTACGCAAATGCGGGTTCACTTCCTCTAATTTAACCTTCCCAAGTCCTAATCCAAAAGAGTAATTAGTAATTAAAGCGTATAACCCGAACGGGTAGTAAGACGCGGTGCTAAATATATACTATGTATTTCCTACTGCATCTCATTACCTATTCAAACTTACCATATCACATATATATTAATATTAATTACGTTGATGGTGTAGGCTAAAGGAAGTGCACTCCATTTGCAGGAAGAAAGTGTGGTAAATCAATTATAATAATTGGCGTTAGTTTTTCCTAAATGATTTATCACTACACTTCCATGCAAATGCGGGTGCATTTAATGTAAAAATGGAATTTCCTCATCTCTTTTTCCATTAAAATAATTATTAATGTAAGCGCGTACAACCCAAATGAGTACTCGGACACCGTGAAAATAAAATATAAATAATAATTTGATCTGTGAAATGTAACACTGTAGCCTAGATAGTCAAAGTGATTGTTTACAGTTCATGAAAGCAGTGAATTAATCCACCCACAGTGAGGGCCAAAAGTTAAGAAATAAGTCATAATGAGTGAAATACTCGAAGCTGACTATTATTATGTACATTGTCGCCAGCTAGGGGTTGATCATTTTTATTGACATTGTGAGTTCCCACCTTGTTTCCTTGAAACCATACTAGGTAGTATTTCGTCCGTTTGAATGGATTTGTAATTCCAGCTGTAAGAGTTCTAGAAACCTGGGTGGACAAATAACCTACGTCTCCCCCCCCCCCTCCCCCACGCAACGTTTAAAATAAAACCACCCTCAAATCAGCTCGAGCTTATTCATTGAAATTTGTCCTACAATTTGATAGAAATTAAAAAAAAATCCATAGCTTGAGTTTAAGATCAAGCTATAACCAACTGCCGTGGTTAACAATGACATTTGCTAACATATGCGGATATAGGGTGTCATCTGGTCAGCATAACAAAACCCTCCGGTCGTTAATCTCAGTTTTCTAGTCTGGAGCTGCTACTCATTTCTTCAATTATCTCCTCATTTGTCTTCGCAAGGCTGAGTTTGAGCCCGTTCCAAACCAACTGCTTCACAGAAAAATTCTTGAAGCACCGAGGATTGAATCTGGGACCTCTGAATCTATAACTACAATAGCCCCATGGCTTCTTTGGTGTTGACTGACAGCTCATAGCTGACAATAAACATTTAAGGATATGCCTAAATTTTGACCATCAGATGTGACAGCTGCTAAATACATGTTTTTGCAGATCGTATGGTTCGGCGTAGGGATACATAGTTTAGTCTAGTAACTTTTCAAAGCTTTTAACTGTCAGTCAGCACCAAAGAAGCCATGGGGCTACTGTAGTAATAGTTGTATACAGAAATCATAGGTGTTGCCGGGTGTTATTTATTGAGGATAGAAATAACCAGGTCCGTACCCA
This sequence comes from Timema douglasi, assembly GCA_901482245.1. Lineage (NCBI taxonomy): Eukaryota > Metazoa > Arthropoda > Insecta > Phasmatodea > Timematidae > Timema > Timema douglasi. The sequence continues at coordinate 12,755 of CABEEJ010007585.1, read as the reverse complement.
GGTTTTCTTTGGGGTGTAGGACATATGGGAAGGGGGAACAAGGAAAGAGTCTGCTTGGGGCTCGTGGGGAACTCCCAAACTGAATCTGTCATTTTTTTAAATATTAAATCCTACACAAAGCATTTTAAAGTGTTGTAATATATCATTTGCCTTTAGTTATTTTATAAGACTCAAATAAGCCTAGACATTGTCGAGGAATCCAAAAATACATTACTCATCATACTTTCGGGAAAGGGTGAGTTGAAACCCCTTTTCCCCGCAGATTAAAAAAAAATTAAATTATAAAACATGTTGCCCAATTCAGTGGCCAGTGGATGTAATATACATGAAAAATCAATTTTACAATGTGTTATAGGGATGGAGGATTTGTGCACACATTCATAAAAAAATAAAAATTAGACTATTATCATAAAACTAACAATAGCAATAGTAAATAAAAATTACAAAATATATTATGGATAAATGTAGCTAAAATAGTGTTATTTGTGGTGGACCATCTAACTTTGAGTCACCTACATTTATCTTACAGCTCAGTGTTTGTACATCGCAGTTCTTATATCACTTCTTGGAAAAGTGCGGCCCGGACTCTCTGCTAGCCAGCCAGTTCCCAATTGATTAACCCACCAAATAGTTCTGCCAACATGATGGCAGGAACATGATAGTCTGTATAAGATTAACAACACCATCTATTTTGAGGGTTACCCGCCTAGGTGGCGTAGTTGGCTAACGCACTAGTCGTGTTGAGCTCGACTGCTGAGGACGGGGAGATCGAGGTTCGAATCTCGGTCGGGTGAACTAGGGGTGGTTTTTCCAAAATGGTTTTCCACTCTCTCTCCACGCAAATGCGGGTTCACAGGTGTTATGATATCCAGGGAACTCTTAAAAGTGATTTTCTCATACTAGTAAAACCTCACATGTGTTTTGCTGTGAATAGGAAGCTCAAAAGCCGTCTTCTTCTTTAACTCACACTGGGCAAAAATAATAAATACAGGACCGACCTTTGAATGTTGTTACAATAAATAACATTTGTGTGACCTGATATGCTTGTACAAGTACCTGTTGGAGTTCAAAGATATTGTAATGACAGAAGTGTCGCATGTCATACATATGAACTGCTCCATTGGACTTTCTAAAAAGAACGGCAACAAAACTACTACAGCAAGATGTCATTCGTATGAACCGGCAAACACAATAAAGTTTTAATGGCAAGTTTAAACATACTGTATATTTATAAAAGTTAATAATAAAAAAACAATTACAAGAAAGTTCATAAAAAATAATAAAGTAGATATCAAAAATGAAGAAAATACAAACCAAACACAGATATTTTATTGTATTATTAATTTTTTTTAAATAGCTTAAGTTTCACAACTTTTCTGTAAAAAAAGACGAGAGCGAGAGATGGTTAAAGTTTCATTTTCAAAAGCTCCTCTTCAAGTATCACGAATTCCTCTTTAGCTAAATATAGTTCTTTCATATCTTGAGTAGCCTGAAATGATATTAAAAGACATTTGTTAGCGTGCCTGATAACAATCATGCTAGCATGCTTGGCTACAATCTGGTAGATAGGATGGGGGGAGAAGGCAGAGGAAGTACAGGAACGGAATAAAGATGTGAAAGTGTGTGTGGGATGATGATGATGATGATGATAAGGAAGAGGGTAAGGTCTAGTAAAGGTATAAGAGGAGATGAAATAAGAGCTGAGAAAAGTACAGAACGTAAAATATCATGGAAGCATGATTGAGGATAAAGGTGGAAGTAGAGAGGATGTAATGAGAAGAGAACAGCAGGGAGAGTTGTTCCATAGTTGCGTAAGAGACCTGCTATGGAGAGTAGAAGTGCCCTTGAAGTGTAAGGAAGTGTTGTACAGGGCGTACTTTGTACCCACTGTCACATATGCAACAGAAACATGGACAATGAATGTAAGGGAGACTGAGAAAGTGGAGGCCATGGGATTGAAGTTTGTGATGAACATGTTAGCTGTCACGAGGAAAAACAAGATTAGGAATGTAGTTACCCAGGAAAGAGTTGGGGTACAGGGAGTACATTAGATTAGTAGAGGAAGCAAGACTGAGATGGTATGGTCATGTAATGAGGATGTTGGAGTACATGAGATAGTAGAGGAAGCAAGGTTGAGATTATATGAACGTGTAATGAGGATGGAAAATGAAAAGGTGCCAAAGAAAGTTATATAAATAAAGTATGTAGAGAAAAGACCGCAAGGGAGACTAAGAAAGAGATGGAAGGGGCAGATAACAAAAAGTGTACAATTTAGAATGGAAGAAATTAAAGGAGGAAGAATGGTGGAAAATAGAGGCATTTTACTAAACTGACAGCCAAAAGCTGTAAACAGTTAATGATGATGGAGTGAAATGTTTTTTCCCCCCAAACTGTTTACTTTTACATGAAAATTCTGAGGATTTTAATTAAAATTCACCCTGCTAAATTATTCACTGTCACTAATAGCTAGCATGGTAATAAAGAATAATGTGTGCCAAAATAAAGTACTTAAGATGTGTAGGACATGTTAAAAAAAAAGTTGATGACCAAATTTAAAACAATCACCTTACGAAGTACATTCATTTGTTTGTGTGCACTAGATATCAGCTTGTCAAACTCCTCCACGCCAGGGTTGTCTTCAAATATTTGCTCGGGCAAACACGGCTTTATTTGCTTTTCAAACAATTCCACGAAGACATTTGTTGCGGAAATGAGATTTTCTTCTGTCGACTTGATTTCTTCTTTAGTGGAAACAATTTCCAGTAATCTTTCTTGCATAGCTTTCAAATCATCTGTTTCTGCTTCACCACATTTTGGAGACGTGTTCTAAACGTGAAGCAAAGAGATAAAACATACAGGTTGACTACATATTCAATAATAATTCTCTAACTTATCATGATGATTGGATCTTAAAGGTGACCTGGCGGTCTAGGGGTAAGGTGTCAGACTTCTGTGCTGGCGGCCGGGGTTCAATCCTCGGTCCCGGCACAGATTTATCTGATTACCAAACCCTTCCTTCACCTCTGACAAGACATCTTGTGAATGTGGGGAATGCCAGGCCTCCACCGTGGTTCGGATTCCACGTTAAACTGTAGGTCCTCCATTTCATCTCACAATCACCCTACCATTACACATTAGCGTAAGTGCGTATAACCCGAACGGGTAGTAAGACGCGGTGCTAATAATAATAATAATGGATCTTGAAGATATTAGCCAACAAACATTCAATTAAAAAAACTAAAAATATAATTGATAAAACTTACACACCAAATACCTTATCACGCCTAGCATGGTAGACAATAAACTGTGCATAAAGCTCAAAAAAACAATAGCTCCGTACTTAATCCCTCCTCCTCAACATTCTCCACACTTCCCTATTCCCGAATACTCCCTTCGCTTCAACTACATCCATACGCCGAGCCATACATGCCCTTTTATTATTAAAACTCTTCCTGTTTCTCTTTTTCACACATTCGTCTATAACATTTAGCCCCACCCTACATGATGAAACCAAAAGTGGAAACATCTTATCTTGATTTTTTTTCTATATATAAAACTACGAATTATACAAAACTATTATATCCAGCATGCTAAATATTGTACATCCATATAAAATTTTATTTTATTGCAACCTGCTTCGGTGACCACATAGTCTAAGGTGCTATTCTCGCAATAGACTAGACTGCCTATGATGGAGAGATCGAGGTTCGATTCTCGTCAGGTGTACTTAGGATGGATTTTTTCTAAATGCTTTCCCACTCTCCAAACAAATGCGTGTACACTTCCTCCAAACTCAACCTTACTTATTACTAACCCATTGGTATAGTTAGTGCATAAGATTATAACCTGAACAGGTAGTAAGACGTGCTGATAACAAAAAATTATTGCAAAATTTATTTACAGAGATTTTAACACTACAAGAAATAGCATTTTTTTAATTAATCAGATCAACAAATGAATAAAAAATTGACCAAAAATGTTTAGTTCAATCAATTCAAAATTTTATGAACTCATAAACAACAACATGTCAAAATAATTCACACACACACAAAATGAGAGGCGTAATTAAGGATGATGTATGATGGAGACCAGTGAAATAAAAAACAGGTGCTCCTTGAAAACTGTTCTTTAAAATTTGGCGGAAATATTTTATTGTCACTCAAACTGCTTACTCGCTATAACACTGGTTAAAAAATAACACTTTGATCATTAAAAAGATAAAAGATATTGCTGCCAATATTATATTATTATTATTATTATTAGCACCGCGTCTTACTACCCGTTCGGGTTATACGCACTTACGCTAATGTGTAATGGTAGGGTGATTGTGAGATGAAATGGAGGACCTACAGTTTAACGTGGAATCCGAACCACGGTGGAGGTCTGGCATTCCCCACATTCACAAGATGTCTTGTCAGAGGTGAAGGAAGGGTTTGGTAATCAAATAAATCTGTGCCGGGACCGAGTATTGAACCCCGGGCCCCCTGCACAGAGGTCCAACACCTTACCCCTAGACCGCTAGTTCACCTTTATTATCTTATTGATATTATAAACAGAAAAGAGTGACCTCTAGGCCTCCTAAATAAAACTATAAGATTTGTAAAATTATATAGTTCTAATGCCAAAGTCACTCTCATAAATATTGACAAATTTGTGTCAGAGAACCAAAATCTATCGGGGGTTTTTAGTTTCTTTCATATGATAAAACAACCTGTTGACATTTGCACATATTTGGTGCAAATATTAACAATTATTTGAAATCGATCCTCGTTGAAATAGGAGTAGGCCAACAAATTTGGTATAACAACCTCACACGCCAGAATTTCCCTAATTATGCCAGAGTTTCTTCGAAAACATATTTCCTTGGTGTTTATAAATATTATAATAGGGTCGCATTGCATGATGGTTCATAATCAGGACCACGGGGGCCTCACAGAAACACGAATAGGGGAGCCGCATGTGGCCCGTGAGTTTGACATCCCTGTTTTACAACATGCTAGATAATTACAAATGACAGAATCCAGCACTAACTCACAGTGGTTTTGTGATATATTTGTTCCTCCTGAAGCAACTTCTCTTTAAGATTCTGTACTTCCATCTTCATAATTTCCAATTTATTGTTGATACTCTCAAGTTCATAGTGTGGTCTCGGTGAAACTTCGTCTTCCGCAGACATCTTAAGAATGTTCTAAAATACAAAATAGTTTGGTTTAGAGTGAAGCCATTGATGAAATCACCTTTGAAAAGTAAGGAAATAAAACAGCTCCCCAGCATTGCCAAATGTACGATCTGAGTAGTAAATACTATTGATATAATTTCACAACATGTACAATCCAATTTTAGGATGTTTTCTAAAAAAAAGTAATAACATGTGGCCCTGATATAAAGTAACAAAGTCTACATTAATTATTAATTCTATATGAAAATCAGTGGGTTTATCTACCCTGAAACTGTGTATAGTCAATGTACACTAACCTGAAACTGTGTATAGTCAATGCAGACTAACCTGAAACTGTGTATCCATTGGTAAATTCTTTACATAAGCATCGATAGTCTTCATTTCCTCAGATGTGAGTGGTATCGATGTTTCTAACCAAACTAAACGCTTCAACAACCTCTTCCACACCATCAGTTGGTTTCTTGGTGAACCGTTACCAAAGAGGACATCTCGTTCAAGGGAGGTGCACAGCCCCAATGACACAGCTTGATGAAATATTTCTGAAAAATAAACAAGAATAAGAGTTTAATTTGTTACTGCATCCGACAGCCCGTTTGAGTTATATGCCAATAAACAAACTAAGCCACAGTATTAGGAATGAGAAAGGTTAAATTAAGTGTACCCACATTTAAATAGAACCAGACTAGAAAAAGACAACCAGTAAATTAAGCGCCAATGTATTTGGCAAAGGTATATATAAAGGTATATATAAAAAAATGCATCAGCAGTCGCTTGGTCTAAGCCAGTTTTTTTTTCTTCTGAGGTTATGGGACCAAATAAATGTGGACTTTTTTTATTTTTCTAGCACCACGTCTTACCACCCATTCAAGTTATACACCTATGTGCTAATTACACCAATGGCTTAAAAATTAAGACGGTTTAGTTGAGAGGAAGTGCATCTGCATTTATGTGGAAGAAGAGTAGAAAACCATTTAGGGAAACCACCCTCAGTGCACCTGACCGGGATTAATCCCCCCCCCCCATCTTCGGCAGTCAAGTCCAATATAAGAGTAACGCATTAGACCATGCGGCCACAGAAGCGAGTGTGTGGGGGACTTGATCTCTGAATAATTAATAAAGAAAGTGGTTGCTAAACTAGAATAAACTACCACCATTATCAACGAGAATTGTGTATATTTGTAATGTGCCATTTTTCTATAAATCTAACCTTATGATTTTATTTTAGCTATTCTATCCCTAGCCATCTAAATGTAGAGTTAAACCAAACTGTTAATATAAAGGTAAGTCAGACTGGTATCTAATTATTATTATTATTATTATTATTATTATTATCACCACGTCTTACTACCCATTCGGGTTATACGCACTTACGCTAATGTGTGATGGTAGGGTGATTGGGAGATGAAATGGAGGACCTACAGTTTAACGTGGAATCCGAACCACGGTGGAGGCCTGGCATTCCCCTTTCCCCACATTCACAAGATGTCTTGTCAGAGGTGAAGGAAAGGTTTGGTAATCAGATAAATCTGTGCCGGGACCGAGGATTGAACCGCGGATCCCAGCAAAGAAATGCGACACCTTACCCCTAGACCACCAGGTCACCTGCTGAAATTGTAAATAGGCTATAAGAACCCTATGGTCAAGCCATCATATTCAGTGATGGGAAGATCAGGTTCAAATCCTGGTCGGGAATACCGATGGTTGTTTTTATTAAATAGTTTAAGGTACATTTCCCTTGAAATTCTACCTTCCTCATCCCCATCGCATTGATGTAATTAATGTATGTGTGTAACTAGAGATGGGTCAAATCCTATATTTCTCGAATCTGAATCTTAAAAATCTTTTTAGAATCTCAAATACAAAAGTGAATTCTCTAATCTTTAAAAAAAATGTACCATTTAAGTTAAAAGTGAATGAAAAAAAAAAGTTTTTTGGGTTCCAGTGACAATTTTTTGTTGTTGCCATGTCTATTGCGTCATAAACAACAATTAAAACACCTTTTTTTTAAATTACTTGATTAGATTAAGAAGATATTGTCCTTTTTTTGTGATTTTGTTATCCTCCCAACTACATAAGTCTATGCAAATCCTTTTCCTTTCACCAATTGAGTAAAATTGATATTTGAAGTCAACATCTAAATATTATTGTATTTGAGATACATGATTTTTATTGAGATTTTTATGAATCTTGAATCTCTCAAATAACATGGGATTCAACGGGTTTAAGGATCCCCAAGTGCAACCCAAGACGCAGTGAAAGAAAATATTTCGGCATATTTTTGTTGCAGTTCTCAAATGGCTAGTTTGGTAGTCACATGGTGTCTACTCAACTTGACCAATCGAAATTCCTGACTTTTCCCCTAATTTCCTCTGATCATTTTTTTAAAATTCCCGATTCAAAAGTGTGTCACACCCTCCAACAACCTCGCCCCTCCCCCCCCTTTCCCACCATTTCAAAAGTATTTTTATTAATAGTTTTTATAAATAATAATATTTAGCACTGCGTCTTACTACTCGTTCGGGTTATACGCTTGTTTTTATAAATAATAATATTTAGCACTGTGTCTTACTACTCGTTCGGGTTATACACTTGTTTTTATAATTAATAATATTTAGCACTGTGTCTTACTACTCGTTCGGGTTATACGCTTGTTTTTATAAATAATAATATTTAGCACTGTGTCTTACTACTCGTTCTGGTTATACGCTTGTTTTTATAAATAATAATAATTTCAAAATTTAAATAAATTCTTTTTTAAATTTGTATTAACATAGTGTAGGGGCCTACTAGGAATTAGAATAGAAATAAATAACATATATTACAAAGCTACAAACAAAAAAAGACAGTTTGAATTATATTGTGATATTTTGAGTAAAACATTTTCGCAGATTTTTTTTTTTATTTGCTACATTACCAAATTCCCCAACACTTCAAATTTGCGGTTAATTACAATTTTCCCAGATGGTAGACACCCCGGTAGAGCAGCGACACATTAAGTCAACAATATAAAGCTTAAAGCCTGCTACAAACAACATGATTTGGTCAGTAAATAACACCTGATTCGGTCAGGTTGACTGATGGTCTGAGAAGTCAGATCGTTTATAGTGTGCTTTAACTATCTTATCTAGACACATTTTTTTTCAGATAATATATTTTCAGAATGAACTGTAATATACAATTTATTGTCATGGACACATAACACGCTTTTTTTATATTTTTTTTACCTTTTTCTACTTGACCACAAGTTTTTAAGTTGTCAAATGTATCTTCACTCCTATTAAACTTGCCAATCCCCCGTTTCAAGAACTGGACACGCTCTTCTCCCGGTGTGAACAGAAATTCTTTCAGTTGAGATTCGTCCTTCCCTGCTATTTCCTTGGCGCCACCAAGGATTCTAAACTGATTCCGAATTTCTTCCGTTTCTTTTGATGAAACTTCAGGAAACATGATTGATTGGTTGAATAATAGGAATATGTTGGTTAAGTTTTTTGTGTTTCGCTTTGCGTGTAGTTGTTGGGCCGCATCAAGAAGTAAAATTTTCCCTATAAATAAAGATTATAATTTGTGCGTATATATAATTGAGTGAATATATGATTATGATGATGTGAAAGTCAAATAGATCCACTTTATATTAAATATAAGATTGAGGACATTTTATTATTTTAAAATTTACATACGTTAGGAAAGCTGTTACATAACAGCAAGCTATTGACATCTCACCTGCTTTCGAGGAATGTAAAACTTAAAATATACAAAACAATAGTTTTATCGGTTGTTCTCTATGAATGAAACGTGACAAAAACAAATTTAATATGGTCGAAAGCCAGGTGTTTTGAAAGATATTGGGTTCAAAAAGGTATGAAGCTAATGAGAAGTGAAAGAGGTTAAATAATGATGAGTTACTTACCCTGTACTCATCATAAGGCATTACCAGGTTAATCTAGTCTTGTAAGTTACGGTGGGCAGGACAAACAGCATGAACGGGTTAATCTAGAATCTTGTTCAGGGTATTGACAGATAAACCCTATGGGAAGACCTACACGTGTATGGGAGTATAGCATTAGAACGGACCTGAAAGAGATAGGGTGTACAGTAGCACCATGGCTTCTTTGGTGCTGACTGACAGATCACAGCTGACGGCTTTGAATATTTACCAGACAAAAAAAATGTATCCCTACGCTGAACCAAATGATCTGCAAAAACATGTGTTTAGCAGCTGTCACTTCTAACAGTTAAAATTTGGGTATATACCTAAATTTTGACTGTCAGAAGTGAGCTGTGAGCTGTCAGTCAGCACCAAAGAAGCCATGGTGCTACTGTAATGATATGGACTGGATATAACTAGCTCAAGATAGGGATAGGCTGTAATGATATGGACTGGATATAACTAGCTCAAGATAGGGATGGGGTGTAATGAGACAGAATGGATATAACTAGCTCAAGATAGGATGGGGTGTAATGAGACAGAATGGATTTATTTATTTAGCACCGCTTCTAACTACCTGTTTGGGTTATATGCTTAAGTACTAATTACACCAATGGATTGGGAATTGGGAAGGTTTAATTTAGAAGAAGTGAACCCATATTTTCAAGGAGGGAGAGTGAAAAAACCACGAGTGCAGCTGACTAGTATTGGAAACTTGATTTTCCCCGTCATCGGCAGTCTAATCGTGGGAAGGTGACGGACCAAGACCATATGCCTCTTAAGTCGTGTCTAATTAGCAATTATTTTGAAGAATATATATAGGGCCTATATAATTAGGGCTTACCCATACTAACCTAAGTTAAAATCTAATCTTGATAATGATCAGATAACAATATTCTTTAAACTTTCATGATCAAGCACATACAATGTTTGAGTCGTTATTGAACAGACTCCCAACCCATACGGTTTTATAAGACATCAATTTCACAATAGAGGAGAGGGCATCAAACCACACAAGTGTGTCTACACATTTAAAGTTTGTTGACAAAATGAAAGAGTTATGAATTCTCAAGCCAATGTCCTTTCATCTGTAAAACTAACAAATCACCTAATGTTTACTAGGGTACTTGACGTTCACAAAAATGCGTGAAATCCTTTAATACTAAGCACTTACAGGTAGGTTAACATATTTAATATATAACACAATTACTTTGGCACAGAACAAGTTAACACGCCGTCTACGGACTCTCCTTTATCTATATGTACGGACTTATTTGAGTTTAACTTCAACGCCAATTTAACTTATAGATTTACATACTACCACACAATAAATAATTACTTTAGTTATATAAAGAATTCAATTACCTAGTTCATAAGAAAAAAAGTTTCAATTTTTATAAGATAGATAAGGATAAGTTTTATAATAATCATTTTTTCAAGTAGAGTAATTTCACAAAATCCTAGACAAAATAGTTTAATATTAATTTAATTAGTTACTAACTTAATAATAAAGACAAGTAATCACACTCTGTAAACCTATTCAGGTGTACTTACTGTTCAAACCAAAATGAAACAATGTTTCTTATTAATTGAAAGTATTGCATTTTCAAACTAACATTACCACTAGCTAGTTTTAAAAAATATTGGCCATTGGTATATATACATATTTATTAGTATATTGTTTTTTTTAATGTTGATACCGTCTTATTTTCTCGCACTTTCCACTAATTATTTCAATTCAATAATCTATTTCTGAGAATAAATCTTCATTTACCCTCATTTATACTTAACAGTATATTTTTACCACTTCCACTTTAAATGTTTTACGGACTACTGTTACTGAAAGTGTATAGTTTACATCAATTTAAAAATAAACTTTCATAGGATACATTACCGACTTTATTCAAATAACGCAATCTATGGCATTAGTTGCCAGAAAGCGCATTGCCGCACTTACAAAAGTACGCCACCTATCCCTAAAATCATTCAAATAGCCGTGCTGCTACCTACGTACGTATACACATTCTAGTCTGTATATTTATCCCCTCTGATCTCATGTTGGTATCCCTGTACAGTAAGCACACGTAAATAATTGACAGAAAGAAAAGCAATTGCTGCAAGAAATAATTTGTTGTTGTTTTTTAAATAAATAATATTACTAGATGGTGCCTTTGTTTAGTAATGTCAATAACTTTCTATATATGTATTATATGTGTATTTTAAACAGACTGTAGTTAAGTGCAGCGAACAGCTTGTTTAGGTGTTGAACAATCTTTGTTTCCGGCGACTTTTTGAGAGGAAACAAAACAACATGCTCATCATTGAAAATGGTCCAGATGAATTGACCATGCCAATGGATATGTCGGGAATGTTCCCGACGATCTTTGACGAGTCCTTGGGCTTCACCTTTGGTGAGTTCAGCATCTAGTTTTATTTTGCGATTCAATTAGTATCCTGTTTAGATTATTTTTACTATTCTGAATAAAATTGTTAATTAGGCTACCTCATGACACAAACGTCGCATGATAAAAACAACGGTTGAGCACAGTTGCCAAGAAAAAAGATTGAAACTTATTTTGTTATAAAAAAAATTATGTTCAAGCGTTATATTTAATTTTATAAGTGTTAAAACATATATTTACTGTTTGGTCTCCTCACTCGCACGTGCTAAACACACATACAAACACACATGTTATTTCAAAAAGTAGAAGAATACCCTTTTGGGATTCGAACTCATTAAAACATTGTTCTCTTACCGATTATATAATTCCGCTTTTTTTCTCGTCATACTGGTTTGTTTGGGCTGTACACAACCGAATGACACCTGACATAATATAAATTTTAAACGGTACAGCCAACCAAACCTCAACAACATATCACCCAGATCACTTTTGAAATGTAAATATCAATGATGACTTATAACTTTCCCGTGATGCTTTGCGTTACATCCATGATCCTGAGCAATCAAACAGTGATGATGACTTGTTATTTTGTGCTAATCCCATGAGCCTGCACTCTAAAACTTATATGACATTGGTTGATGTGTATCACACATGTTTATTATTAAATTAAATATTTTATTTTATCTATAACTATGAATTTAATTTATTAATCCATGAAAGGTTAGGTTAAGATTGGTTGGGAAAGTGTCATATTAATCCATAATATAAACTAGGTATTTGTATTACTACTCCAATGAAGTAATTGGCTATTTGGTTAATCTGTAATATAATATACCATCACTTAGGTGAGTGGAACCTTTTCTTAGGTACAGTATTTAATTTTATTTCAAAGGGTTTTTTTTGTTCAAATTGACATAATTTTATGTTTGTAAAATGTACCTACCGTATTGCTGGTATTAATATTTTAGCAATTTAAGGAAGAAAAGGCCAAGAATGAGACAGATAGAATGTACAAGGGGGGGCATTAAAATCTCATGTTGTACATTACTGTGCACTCTATGATGAAAGAAGGTAATGTTGCACATGACCGTACACTGGGTGATGAGAGAAGATAATGTTGCACATGACCGTACACTCTGTAATGAAAGAAGGTAATGTTGCCAATGACCGTACACTCTGTGATGAGAGAAGGTAATGTTGCACATGACCGTACACTGGGTGATGAGAGAAGGTAATGTTGCACATGACC
>CABEEJ010007584.1:19396-29568 GCA_901482245.1 Timema douglasi | reverse complement strand
AAATATTACCATCACAACCTTATTATGAACAGAGTGTAGCTCGTTATTATAATCTTATCATGGACAAAGATTACCATACAACCTTACTATGGACGGAGTGTACATCCATTATAACCCTAACAAACAAAAATACAAGATACTGTAATGCCCTTGATCAATTCGAGAGCCCGGAGTTAAATCGTGTTCCAGGGACCTGTATAACTAACTCACCTCCCTACCCCGCCCCCCTTCACCTTCTTTGGGAGTTTTAGTAGTTAAAGGTGACCTGGCGGTCTAGGGGTAAGGTGTCTGACTTCTGTGCTGGTGGCCGGGGTTCAATCCTCGGTCCCGGCACAGATTTGTCTGGTCACCAAACCCTTCGTTCACCTCTGACAAGACATCTTGTGAATGTGGGGAATGCCAGGTCACCACCGTGGTTCGGATCCCACGTTAAACTGTAGGTCCTCCATTTCATCTCACAGTCACCCCACCATTACACATTATCGTAAGTGCGTATAACCCGAACGGGTAGTTAAGTCCTTTCGCCCTCCTTCCTTACGCCTCGTCAACAAATACCGTCCCCCCTTCCCCTCGGCCGTAGAGCGGGCTAAAGATTCTCATTCTCGCAATATACAAGACCGGCGAAATCGGGGTTCGAATACAGGTTGTGTATTTTTTAATTTATTATTAGCATCGTGTCTTACTACCCGTTCTGGTTATACTCCTATGTACTAATCACACTAATGCGTCAGGGATTAGGAAGGCTTAATGTAAAGGATATGCACCCGCATTTGCGTGGATAAAAAGCTAGATAGTGTAAAACCACCCCCAATGCACCCGTCCCGGGATTAAACCGGGATCCCCCCGTCATCGGCAGCTCAGAGTATGACGCATTAGACCATGCGGTCACCTAATCGGACGAGCCTAGGGTATTCTTCCTCCATGCAGATGCGGGTGCACTTCTTCCCAATTAATTCTTCCGTATCCCTAGCACATTATCGTAATCAGTAAATACGCGTGTTACCCGAACGTGTAGTAAGACGCGGTGACAAAAAACAACTACACAAAGAGCACTGACCGCTCGCCCAATCCTACAGTGGTCGGTTTGGTTCTTTCTCACGGTGTCACCCGATAAAAAAGCACGGGGTATCGGCCTGTCCCGGTTCCTGTCCCCACGACTGGAGAAAGTTCTCGTCACAGTCTCTTTATAAAGAGTGTCTGTCTGTCTATCTATCCATTCACTTGTCATCCCTCAGTCGTCCACAACCAACACATCTACCGACCGCTACTGACATGAAGTTACTGGTGAGTTCTTTCTCTGATAACCTGTTGACACGAAGCTACTGGTGAGTTCTTTCTCTGATAACAACTGCGGGACGCTTCAATGCTTCGCGCCCTTGACTTGGCAAATAAGTTGTTACAAATGGAGAACCGTTCTTGGGCGCGCAAATCAATTGTCTTTACATGAAATTGGCTCTTGCGCATTTTTACTTAACACCAATTTTACGTAGCTTAAATTGTGCAGAAACCAATTGTCTGTAATTTGAATTGTGCATAAATTAATTGTTCGTAATTTATTTAAACTGTGCATAAATCAATTATCCGTAGTTTGAATTGTGCATAAACCAATTGTCCGTAATTTAAACTGTGCATAAACCAATTGTCCGTAAATTAAACTGTGCGTAAACTATCTGTCCGTAAATTAAACTGTGCGTAAACTATCTGTCCGTAATTTAAAATGTGCGCAAATCGTTTGTCCATAATTTAAACTCTGCATAATGATTTTTCCGTAATTTAAACTGTGCATAAGCGAACTGTCCGTAAATTAAACTGTGCGTAAACTATCTGTCCGTAATTTAAACTGTGCGCAAATCGTTTGTCCATAATTTAAACTCTGCATAGATGATTTTTCCGTAATTTAAACTGTGCATAAACCAACTGTCCGTAAATTAAACTGTGCGTAAACTATCTGTCCGTAATTTAAACTGTGCGCAAATCGTTTGTCCATAATTTAGACTATTCATAGATCATTTTTCCGTAATTTAAACTGTGCATAAACCAATTGTCTGTAAATTAAACTGTGCATAAACCAATTGTACGTAAATTAAACTGTGCGTAAACCATCTGTCCGTAATTTAAACTGTGCGCAAATTGTTTGTCCATAATTTAGACTATGCATAGATCATTTTTCCGTAATTTAAACTGTGCATAAACCAATTGTCCGTAAATTAAACTGTGCGTAAACTATCTGTACGTAATTATAATTGTGCATAAACCAATTGTCCTTAATTTGAATTGTGCACAAATAGTTTAAACTATGCATAAAGGAACTGTCCGTAATTTGAAGTGCGCCAATTGTCCGAAAGTTGGACTGTACACTCTTCAATACATTTAGTTGAAAAGTCACAAGAGTAATAATAAAAATATTTCACAGCTAGGCCATTTCTAGATTTTGTGTGTTTGTGTGAAGAGGGGGTATGACGCAGGGGGCTATTCCTGACATATAAGCACCCACCCCCGGCACCCCTCTTACCATGTTGTAAAATTATTCATTGAACTTGGGCAATGCATGTAAATTTATCTATAGTGGAATCATAAAAGGTAAATACTTACTCTAGCGGTGTAAACATGTACTAAATCTGCATTCATGTATTCATACACCAAGCCATGTGTTCTGCACAAAGGCATAACTGGGGTTGATGGCACCCAGAGCTAATAAAAAAAAAATCATGCCCCTCGAAAACTGTTCTTTAAAATATGGCTGAATTATTATATAGATACTCAAACTGGTTACTCGTTATGGTAACGGTTACAAAATAATAAAAACAAAATACAATTTTATTATTTAAAAAATGAAACTTATTGTTCTTAATAATGTTAATAAATTCAGAAACCAGGGCATGTGCCCCACATGTGTCCTCCCTAGTTTCTCCACTGGTTCTGCAATTGCCATTTTTAAGAGAACTTTCATAGCTGTAAGATTTAAGTATGCCAATGTTGCCCCCCTGTTTCTAAAAATGCGATGACTATCACTATATAGTTCTCTCTGTCTCTTCAGATGCTGCTAGGAGTGGTGTGCCTTGGGGCCCTGGCCAGCGCTAGGCCGAGGTTCTTGGCGATCCCACTAGACGACGTGGAAGTGGTGGAGGTGGCCGACTACGCCGAGCCTGGCCGGTACCGTCGGGAGGCTCCTGGGGCCCAGGAGGGCTGGGAGGTGATTGAGATGGTTCCTCAGACCCGTTTCGCGAGGCAGATCAAGGATGCCGACCTAGAGGTGTGTATCGCACAGACCTGGGATATGTTGGACTGGATAGGAGCTCCCGACTTTGTAAAGGGGAGAGGCAGTGTAATATTCCCCTAACCGCCAACCTTCCCCAGGAATAAACTTTCCCCCTCTGATACTATCAAAAATATGAAGCTGAAAGATGGACTTGAATCAAATTCTAAATAACTTATAAACACATAACATTTTCAAAAATTTGCCATTTATAAGTCACATATATTTTTTTAATCTGGTATTTTTTAAGGAATCTAAACACCCCAATCTTAACTTAACAGTCAAGCATATAAAACACAATTGACACCAGCACAACTTTGGTAAAAAGTATCTCTTTGTGGTGGTGCACTTGTAAATACCTGTTTATAGTAGTGACTGCTACACTTGACATATTTTTAGTCGGTTAACTGAAAATCTATCTTAAAGGTGGTCATGTTCGATTCTCATAGTTACAGTTTATGTAACAAAGTGGTAACATATTTATAAAACCCTAGATGACTATTGTATTGGTGATCACATGGTCAATGTCACTCTCTTGTTATACTGCATTGTAGATGACAAGGAGATCAAGGTTCGAATCTTGGCATTTTTTTTATAGTTTCCCCACTCTCCCTCCATGCTAATGCGGTTACATTTCCTATAAAATTCTGCCTTCATAATCCTTGTATAGCTCGAACGGGTACAAAGACCTGGTGAAACGATATAAGGGCTCATAACCACAAACACAATTTCACTTTACACTCCAAATTAATAAATGTTTGAACGCCTATGTTCCAGGTACAGGAGGAGGGCGGTAGGTTCCAGCGAGGGGCCCACGGGGGCGGAGGCGGGGGCGGCGGTGACGGACACGACTACGTCGATTACGGTGCCCACACCGGTCACCACGGAGCTTTCGGTTGGTACGCCGACTTCCCTGTCCACAAGGGGCACTAACCTTCTTCTTTCTACGCTTTGAACAAATTTTCCCCCCCTCGGGGGTGAGACGGACACAAACTCTTCTTGACGACGACAAGACCACGCTTCCTCCAGCCTGCGAGCGATTGATCCCTCACATGAACGTGCGTTATGAGTTTCTGAGAACTTTAAAAGACAAAAATGGAACTTGACTCGTTTATATAAGTGTGACAACATTTCAAACTATCTGTGTTTGCATCCAACGCAAAGTGAAAATCTGATGATTTACATCAAAACACAGAAATACACGCCTAAAACGTTACGTAAATGAGATGTTAATAATGCGGCTGGCGCAACGATTCCGTGACGATTCCGGATCAATGACAAACAGAGCATTGGCTAATTGTTTCAGAACCTAACTTACTTCTCAATTTCATTTAATTTTGATACAAAAAAAAAACTTTAATTTTCTTTTACATATTTTTGTTCACAACATCATTATTGAATTGATCTTTATTGTTATATTATGTTGTTTTGTTACCCGGAATGATATATTAAATTGTTAAGTTTTTATTTTTATGTATATAACAGCTTTATTTAAATACAAGTTGCATCCTTACTCAGTTCAAACAGTTCCTTAAATCCCCAACTATAATATTTGGTAAATAACCTGCAGACATATATTGTGCGCGTATCCATTCACCATCTTTGAAAGGCGCAGATCAGGAAATATAGGGGATTTAAAAAAAAATTAAATAACCATTATTTTGACAAATACAATAATAATAATAATAATACCTGCCAATAACACTATTATATCTCTTAAGTAAAACTTATCTTCCCTTTTTGTGTGTGTGTGTGTGTATATATATATATATATGGACGAAGGTACAGGAAAGACTGATAGAAATAAATAAAAGGAACTAACACAATACGGTTTTTATGATGGATACAGTATACACTTTACACTGCTGCCACTGGACAAAGAGGTGATGGCTATCACTTGAAGTTACCGCCCGGTCCCCCGACCTAGGTACAGTTCTATCGGAACTCATCAGGGAGGAGTGGGGGGAACGCGCAACACAACTCCATGAGAGTTTTTTTTTTACATCGCAATTTCCTGTACCTTCTTCCAACAATAACCCGTTCCGGTGGCCACATGGTTCAAGGCGTCACTCTCATGTCGGACTAGAATGCCGATGACAGGGAGAACAGGGTTTGAATCTTGGTCGAGTGTACAGAGTTATTTTTTTTTCTCCCAAAATTGTTTTCTACTCTACTTCCACACAAACGCGGGTACACTTCCTGTAGATTCATCCTTCCTCATCCCAAACTCATTAGCGTAATTAGTACATATGCATATAGCTTTAACAGATAGTAAGACGCAGCGCCAAATATGTATATGAGTGGCTTGCATTAGTGATGGAGGTAGATAAAGGAATCAGTTTTACGGAGAGGATGAGGTTCGAAACCTGGTTGGATGTATTGGAGTTTTTTCTCTCCCTCTTATCCCTAAATGAACTTACACCCTCCTTCAATGCAAATGTGAGTGCATTTACACCCCTCTCTTTCATCTCTTCATCATTAGTGTAAATATGTAAATAGTCCGGACGTGTCGTGAGATACAACAAAACTATTTTTAGCACCGCGTCTTGCTACTTGTTCAGGTTATACATTTATGTACTAATTACACTACTGGGATTAGAGAGGTTTATTTAGAGGAAGTGTACCCATATTTGCGTTGAAAACCATTTTGGGAAAACCACGCTCAGTGCACCCAACCGGGGCCAGGATCTCCCCATAATCAACGGTCTAGTCTACTGCGACAGTAGCACCTTAGACCATGCGACAACCGAAGCGGTTAACAACTTAATTATATTGGTCAAGAGGAAAGGGACACAAAAAAAAAAAAATTCAAGACTTTCCCTTTCTTCCATTTACCATTTACTTGAGATTTAAAGGTACATAAGAATTTTTTTTTTTGTCAGATCAATCAAAATATAAAGTGTAGCAATCTCACTGTTGCAATGATGCCAATTGTATGCCCTAAAAATAAACTGGTACAGTTTGATAAACATTGGATTAGCAACAACAATAACATAAATAATAACTAAATATATATTTTTAGCTTATGACTTAAAAGAATTAAAAAAAAACCATATATCTAAACAAAACAACAAACCTAAATGATGGGAAAAAAAATTGGGGGTTATTTAAATCATAGGATCATTTGTTTCACAACATTTCTAAAAATCGCTATCATCTTTATGATGTGATGCTTCCTCAATAAATCACAAGTTAAAGCACGCTCCGTGATATGATTGCTGCAAATGTTTCTATTTGTGACCAAGAAACTTCAGGAGAGTTCTTATACATATATATATCGATATTTTATACATTATTTGAGTCAAAACAATACTTATATAACAAGAAACAGAAAGGTTATGTATATACAACTATCAATAAATAGTTTCTTATATATTCAAAATGGAAATCCAGTTTCCAGACGTATTCATGGCACTGACCGCCTTTTTTTTATATAGCACATTTAGGCACGAAATCGAGGGGAAAAAAAATTCAGCAGACTTTTAATATCTATTTAGGATATTAAATTAAATTAGTCGAAAAAAAGACACCTGGACACGGGAATCGAACCCAGGATTTTTGGCTTAGTACTCCAATGCTCTAACCACTGAGCTATCCAGGAATCGTCCCGTGCCCAGGGTCATTCTTCACTCATATTTTAAGGCAGAGTCTATGACGGACGTGCGGAAATCATCGGCTACCATGAACTATCGATGATACAACAGTCATCAACGACACAGGGTCGGCTTTATGCTGCCGTTAGTACAATACTACCAACTATTGTATTTAGTACATTCCTTATACCAACATACATCAACATAAAACAGCTATCTCTTATATAATACACCATTTGATGAATAAACCTTTTCTTTGGTCTGTGCTGAGAAATATGTCAAACATTATGAACATAGTTAGGAATAAGACATCAATTATTGTAGATTGATTTTAAATGATATGCAATATTTAAGTAGAACAATACAACGACCGACATATAAACACAGAACAGCACAAGAAATAAAAAAATCTACATGATTTTACAAAACATAATTGAATGATTACACTCAATTCATACTAATTTACCCGAGGTAATTTATGGCAAGAATTATTCTAGTTTATTTTTAAGTGTGTCGGTTGTAAAATACAAGTATTATTATATAGAAGATCTTATTTGACCACTTTTAATTATTTTTAAATTGAAGAGATGTTAGGAGTCTTAATATTGTAAGATTTAGATGTGATTCAAAATTTTGTATCAAAATAGTTTCCATATTCGAATTTGATGGGTTTTTTCCCCTCCATATTAAAATCCATAATTCATACTTAATTAACAAATTTAAATAATAAGATCAGACACCAGTTGTTTGTGACAGCAAATATCTTGTATTTTTAAAAAGTATCTAGGACCACATTTAAGTAGATATTAATCAACCTTTACACTATGATTAAAAAACGTGGTGTAACCTTCTTTTGAGATTAGTGCTTATTTATTAAATTTTTTTTTTTAATAAACCAAACCTAAAATTTGTCAATAATGTTGATTAAAAATGTTTTTAATTAGTTTATTATTCAGAAACTTAACACAGTAAAATATTCAACAGAGATTTGATTTGAAACCTCATTATACTAAGCCTAAAATAGATTATCAGATCTGTACCTATATTTTAAAATAAAATATTTGATCCAATTTTTTTTAAACATGGTACTCGACTAGAAAGCGATTCAAAATTAATTTAGTATGAGATTCCATTCAGATTCGACATTTTTTTTTTTGTTTATACATAAGATTCGATTCGAGTAAATTAGCCAAGATTCGGATTAGATAATGAAAATTATGAATTCACACAGGTTTAGCGAGTTTCTGAGAATTGATTCTTCCTACCACCCTTTTGGGGTGTCTAAAAATAGAACAGTAAGTTACAATTTCAGTTAACGCTAACAAATTTCCATTCCTGTCAAATGTGTGTAATTTATTTAGAATGACCGTTCCTATCGTACAGTCATCGGATTGTGTATGGTCACTAAGTTTTTATAAATTCTATCCGTCAGTTCCCTTTTAATTGTGTAGTGACTTTTTACTCAAGCGTTCTTTAATACCAAACTCCGCTTCTCGACTAACTTTACACATATTATTCTGTGTAGTCCAAGTTTTCAGTAATCCGAGGTAATCTCGGTCCCATCCATCTTGATTATCAAGACACTACTGAATATGGTTTACAAATAAAGTAAACACGGCTTGGAAAGAGATATTATTATACATTTGGCCGGAACAACCATCTATTGCCAAAATGGATAACATAGTGGTGAAATGTATATTACTGATAAAACAAATATGTTAATATATACATATATATGCATCAATAATAGGAAAATAATTAATGTGTGCACGTACAAAGTGAGTGTAAACATTAAAACATTTAACGCCTAACCCACACCTAATGGCTGCCAGAACATTACTATGGCAAATTATATAATTACGTATATAATTTGTGTAATCTAAAATACTACTATTGAGATTAAGATATTCGTATTGCTCCCATTATAGTTTATTGTAGTAATAAATTAATTAATTACATTATGCGGAATGGGAAAAGGTACGATAAAAGAGGAACAGAAAGAATAGCGCTTTCACAATGAAGAGAGGAACAAGGTCAACATTGCTGCCACTGGACAGTAAAGTAAAACAATCGTTAACGCTCAATATATTGACCTAGGTTTCTTTCTATCGCAACTCGTCAGGAGGGAGAGTGAAACGCGCAACTAAACTTCCTAAAGGAAAAAAACAAAACAAAAAAAAACATGCAGGGACTTTTGTCAGAAGTGTGAGAAGTATAATTGGGAGCAGGGACGTACCGAGGAAGTGAAGAGACGTGATCTACAGGATGCACTTTGTACTAATATTGCCGGAAATGAGGGTAATGACGGAGGCAGGATAGGAGCTGAATCCAAGACTGTTAGACGAAAGGGTTGAGGAAATAGTATTGGAGTGACAAGAATGGATAGAATAAGAAATGAAGGGGTGAGAGGAATATTCGAGGAGCCAGAACAGGTTAGAGATGACACGACCAAGGATGGTACAGCCATGTGAGGAGAATAGAGGAGAAGGGAGCCCAAGGGACAGGTGACTGAAGGCGTGTTAAGGAGGGAGGAGACTGAGTCATTGTGGAGAAGAGGAGGCGGAGGAAAGAAAGGATATATGTTCCAAACAGACCCGGCCGGTGGCTGGAAACCGATGATAGGACACTTAGATAGTATCACGTAAGAGAAAGAAATAACACTGAAGGACATATCTTATTTGTTCACTTTACAATTTCTTATCTAAAAGGTCTTTTCATTCTTTATCAATTTATTTTGTCTCTCCTTTTATTTTATTTGCTCTCAGAAAAATTTCAAAACGCGTTTCACAATTCCTCATGGAAATTTAATTCGAAATAGATAAACTAGAAATGTCTGGGGATTAACCTAGTCCTACTAGTCCATTGACGGCACTGTGCGGCGTCATTGCCATGTATTACGCAATAAGAAAGAAAGGAAAGTTCCGCGTCGTTCAGAGTTTGTGGATCACAGGGAAACATTACATCCATACACTATACTTATAATCGAAAACTGTTCTACACCACATAAAATAACATCCCTCGAATATCTTTTGACATCGTGTTTTGATCAGTGCTAATATACTTTATATTTACTAATATACATGATAAACTTTACATAATACATTATAAAACAATAATATTGCATGGGATGTTACTAAAGTAAAATAAAAATGTTTTAAACCAAATAATAACCCAACGACATCATCATAGAAGTAAAATCTTTAATAACTTTTATGAAGCACACACTAAGATCCCCCCCCCCCCCTCACCCTGTTCCTTATACAACTCTTGATGTTCAAAAAAACAAGCCCGTGCCCAGGGCTATTCTACACCCATTTTTTAAG